>JALIZH010012005.1:0-48117 GCA_030522465.1 Rhipicephalus appendiculatus
TAGAGTAGATGATTCCTAGAGTAGAAAAATGGGGGTGAGCGTAGGAGAGGATAGGGGAGGGGACGCGCATGCGCTGTGGGACGCGGGGAGCCGCTTCGTAGAGTAGAGGATTCCTAGAGGAGAGAAAGGGGGTGAGCGTAGGAGAGAGAGGGAGAGGGGACGCGCATGCGCTGTGGTGGTGTGGGACGCGGGAAGGAGGGACGGACTAAGCCCCCCTCCAAACACATGCAAGCAAGATCAAGGAATGGGGTCAACCTGGGCGACAGACACCACCCTGCCTAGCCATTGCTAAGCAGGCTCTCTGTGCTCTCGGCCATGACTCTGATGACTGCGGTAGTGGTTGACGGCCTTCATATTACTACAGTGTTCTGGTTTGCATAATGGGTGCTTCCCTACTTCATGAAAGTGGCCGGACGCGGGACGGGGGACGCGGGAGGGACGGACAGAGCCCCGAGCATAAGATGCTACGCATCTAAAAATTTATTAACCCGTTGGCCTCTTCTTTGTAAGCCACATCCCCACTGCCCATTGCTGTCAAGTACAGTTATCTCCCCCGGGGGAAAAAGCCGTCCCGGTGACTTATGGGTAACATAACACAAACGGATCGTAGTAACGCTTTAAGCGTTCGACATGCACAATTTCGCGCTGCCGGCGGCGCTTGCCCGAAGGAAGTTCTAGGGGCTCCATGCTATAATTCATGGGAGACGTTTGAAACGAATATGGTGACAATCTAGGGCTTGTGGCAGGCACCTAAATCCACACTAGCGAGCCAGGATCATAAGATGCAGGCGCGACGGCAGCATCTCGGCGGTGCTTTTGACGTTGTTGGTCCTCAGATGTCAATATGCGGGAGAGCTTCCGGCACTCTTCTGCGTGGGCGGCAGCTTCAGACAGAGGTGTAGATTCCGTGGTATCAACGCTATACGGAAGAATGGCATCTATGGTGGAGGATGGCTCGCGCCCCTAGAGTAGGAAGGAGGGGGAAATCCTGTGGTGGCCTGCGTGGCAGTATTACATGCATATGTCACAAATGGTATAACATCGTCCCAATTGCTCTGGTCAGATGCGACATACATGGCCAACATGCCAACAAGAGTGCGGTTCAAGCATTCAGTCATCTCATTAGTTTGTGGACGATATGGCAGTTGTGCAGTAAATTATACGGCATTTTTCGAAAACAGCTTCTATGACGCCGGAGAGAAACACTCGGCCTCGGTCACTGAGTAATTCTCTTCGGGCCCCATGGCGAACTACGATGTGGAACAGGATAAACGAGGCAACATCACGTGCAGTAGCGCTAGGTAAAGGTTAAGTTTCTGCATAACGTGTCAGATGGTCGATGGCCACGATTATCCATCGGTTGCTGTCGAGAGTGCTCGTAAAGGACCATAAAGATCAATTGCTACGCGATAAAATGCATGTCTTGTGCAAGGCAAAGGTTGCAGTGGGGCAGCTGAACTGCGGGGAAGACCCTTGCGACGTTGGCACGTGAGGCAAGAGCGTACGTAATGACGGACGTAGCGGTACATCCGCCACCAGTAATGGCAAAGGCATAGGCATGCGAAAGTCTTAAGTACCATATTATTTAAAGCGCGACAGACAGGACAAGAAGAGGACACTACGAACGCGTTGGTAAAGCTGCTCCTCTTCTTGTCCTGTCTGTTGCGCTTTAAATAATATGGAACCATACCAACTAGCCCAGCTGTCGACTTTGGTACAATATAGTCTTAAGTACACCTGAATGCGCGCACTGTGGCTCATCGTGAAACGCCGCACAGATATCCGAGCGGAGATGCCGAGGAACCACAAGCAACCATTTTCGGCCGTCAGTAAGGTAATTACGGTTGGTATAAAAGTCCATCGCAAACGGAGAAGTGGTGCGCTTGGCGACGCGATTCCCGGCTGGCAGGGGGGTGTCGATGGCTTTTGCAGAAATTTGAACATAGAAACAATCCATGGGTCCCTCTGCTCCAAAACCATGTTCTTAGCAGAGATGAAGTACTCGGCTGACGGGGTATTAGGGGAATTAGTCTCGCCATGTAGTGGGGAGCGAGACAAAGCGTCTGCGTCGGAGTGCTTTCTGCCGGAACGGTAGAGCACGCGAATGTTGTACTCTTGTAGTCGAAGCGCCCATCGAGCTAGACGACCCGATGGCTCTTTCAAGGACGAGAACCAGCACAGGGAATGGTGGTCAGTTATCACGTCGAATGGGTGGCCGTAGAGGTATGGTCGAAATTGAGTTATAGCCCAAATTATCGCCAAGCATCCGTTTTCTGTTACAGAATGGTTAGTTTCAGCCTTCGTGTGTGCGCGACTGGCGAAAGCGAGGACATACTCATTGAAGCGAGCCTTTCGTTGAGCAGGAACGGCGCAAGGCCGACGCCGCTGGCGTCCGTGTGTATTTCTGTGGGTGCGCTTGGGTCGAAATGCCGCAAGACAGGAGAAGAGGTGGGAAGACGACACAGAGTTGTAAACGCAGCATCGCAATCTGGTGACTAGGTCGAAATGTTGTGGTCAGCACGAAGAAGCGGTATCAAATAGGCTTATCATGGTGGCGAAGTTGCGGATGAAGCGGCAAAAATATGAACATAATCCGACAAAGCTTCGAAGTTCTTTCAAGGTCTTCGTTCGTGGGAACTGAGGGACAGCTTGCAGTTTCCACGGATCAGAGAGTACCCTATGTTTTTGACACGACATGGCCGAGGAGGATCAGCTGTCAAGCGGCAAAGCGACATTTCTTCAAGTTGAGCTGGGAGGCCGGCGTTGGTGATGCATGTGAGGGCGCGTTCGAGTCGAAGTAGGCGAGAAGGAAAGTCCAGGTGAGAAGATGACAATATCGTCCAGATAGCAAAGGCATATCTGCCACTTGAGCCCTCGCAGGATGTTATCCATCATTCTTTCAAATGTTGCAGGCGCATTGCACAGGCCGAAGGGCATGACGGTAAGCTCATATAGACCGTCAGGGGTGAAGAAGACAGTCTTGGGGCGGTCTGCTTCAGCCACCGGGACCTGCTAGTAGCCGGATCTTAAGTTGAGGGACGAGAAAAATTCGGCGCCTTGGAGGCAGTGTAGCGCGTCGGCCAATACGGGGAAGCGGGTATACATCCTTACGGGTTATCTTGTTAGGTCGACGGTAGTTCACACAAACGCGAATGGCGCCATCTTTCTTTTTTAGCAACACTACAGGAGAGGCCCAGGGACTCTGCCAAGGTTGTATCACGCCATGTTTCAGCATGTCTCCTATGTGCTTGTCGATGACTCGGCGCTCCGTTGCGGGCACACGATATGGCTGTTGACGCCATGGCGCGTGGTCTCCGGTGTCGATGTGGTGGACAAAGGTGCAAATGCGGCCTAAACGACCTTGTGGGAGGTTCGAATGACGTACGAAAGCGGTTGAGGAACGCGACCAGATGGGTGTGCTGATCGGAAGTGAGGTTGGGGTCAATGCATCGAGAAAACGGTAAGTCACATGATGGCTGCGCAGGCAGAATGTCAACGTCCACGGTGTCAACCAGTGGAGGAGCCGAGTCATCAGGCACATCATAGTCAAAGCTTGAGTCAAGTTCCTCAGCATGACCAAGGCACTCATCGTGGTGCAGGTTGACTGGACACGAAAACATGTTGGAAACATGAAATGCGCTGACACCCTGTCGAATAGTAAGGAGTGCAATGGGAAGTAACAAGTGGTGACGGCGAGTAGCAAGCTTAGACGGCGAGAAAATAACTGTAGTGTCGGAAAGCGCAGCGCAAGAGATGGGAACAAGAGTGGAAGAGAAAGGAGGAATCGTAGGGTTCGTGGCCACTAACACTGAACTAGAAGTGGCAGAGGAATCTTCATCAATGTTGCCGCCGAATGGAGACAGCGAAAGTTCTTCGCGGACGCAATCGATGATGGCTTGATGAGATGACAGGGAGTTCCATCCCATGGTCATAGCATGGGAGCAGCGAGGCACAAAGTTGATCGAACTCAATATGGTAAAGACCGCCGTCTATTAGAACACGGACAGTTCATGTTCCCAAGGGGTCAATCGGCTGGGCGCTGGCCGTACGTAACGAAAGTGCGGAAAACGGCGTCGCGACTTTGCGGAGCTTAAGGCGAAGCTGGGCGGAAATCATTTATACCGCTGCTCCCGTATCGACAAGCGCATAAACAACAATATCTTCGGCATAAACTACAAGTACATTCGCGGGGGATAAATGAGCTCTTGAGCGTTTCGTAGAGAGCGCAGTTCTCACCTCTCGAACTGCGTTCATCAGTTTTCCTCTTGGAGAACTTCAGGTCGGCGGATGAGGGGAGACGGAGAACGCCGACGAGGGGACGGAGATGTACGGGTGCTGAAAGATTGGGAAGCAGCAGGCGCGACTTCGAAGTGCTGAATGGCAGTATCAGAGCGGAAGGCACAGTCCAGACCATTGCTTTGCGGCCGCGCAGAGTCGGGAGAATACCACGCACGCCTGCGGCAAAACCGCGCTACGTGGCCAGCGCATCCGCATGAGAAACAAATTGGCCGGTTCGTCATAGGTGGGCCACGGGTTGAAAACAGGGGCCGCAAATTGAGCGAAGTATTGCCGAACAGGTCGAAAGGGCCGCGATGCTGGACAGTAGTTTCTTGGTTCCATCGTCATCTGTCCATCGTCATCTGTTCTTCGGCCGAGTGATGTTGTTCACGTCTCACGGCTCAAGCCCTACAACACTGCTTCTGAAAACGACCTCTAAAGCTCCGGGACGGTGCTTCCGCCGCCGGGGGTGTCATGCTACGTACCAGTGGCATCAAGATCAACAAAACGAAGAGCAGGACGACAAAGGATAGACTGGCGCGAGCTCTTCGATTGGCAGCGCTTGCCTAACCAGCTGCAAATACATATATGCGTATTTTCCTCAAGTCTGTGTCCCCGGAGTCTGTCTTTCCCGTTACAATATATATATATATATATATATATATATATATATATATATATATATATATATATATATATATATATATATTGAAACAAGCGTGTTGTTCTACGAACACTTGTTATTGATCTCAGCTCAGTGTCCGTCAAAGAAACTGGTTCAGGCAGAAACCCGGCACGACCTACACGAACGTCAACGTCTTCTTCCACGCTGGCCCAGAGCTCGCACCGATGTGCTCCGGTACAATCACTCCCCGCGCAGAAAGGAGCCATCCTGGCGACCTACGGAAATGGCACGACAGGAGGGTCGTAGCATGGCTTTAGCCGTGATAAGTGAACTGTTTCACGCCCTCGGCAGCGGTGGTCGGAAGGTGGGTCGATCGGCTCAATGTCATAATTGACGGGAGACGTTTGTTGCACCACACGGTACGGGCCGTGGTACCTCGACGAAAGCTTTGTGGAAAGTCCGGGACTGGTAGCCGGGACCCAGAGCCAAACCAGCATTCCCGGGGAATAGTGCGCACTAGATGCAGAGGCGTCGTGGCGAGTTTTTTGGCGCCATTGGTCTTGCGCGGTAAACGAGCGAGCGAGCTGACGACACTCTTCGGCATAAGCAGCTGCTTCGGAAACAGGCGTCGCTTCGGAAACATCGGGTCGGTAGGGTAGAATAGTATCCATGGAGCACGAGGGTTCCCGTCCGTACAGAAGGAAGAACGGAGAGAAGCCGGTGGTACTTTGTGGCGCGGAGTTGTAAGCGTATGTGACGAAAGGGAGCACCTGGTCCCAATTAGTGTGATCGTCAGACGCGTACATGACAAGCATATCTCCAAGGGAACGATTCAAGCGTTCCGTCATGCCATTCGTTTGAGGATGGTATGCCGAGGTTGTGCGATGAATAATGCGGCATTCCTTTAGCATCGCGTCGACGGAGTTCGAGAGAAACACGCGGCCACGGTCGCTCAGTAATTCACGAGGTGCGCCGTGTCTCAAAATGAGGTGGTTAAGAAGGAAGCGCGCAACGTCTTTCGCGGTGGTAGCTGACAGCGCAGATGTTTCCGCGTAGCGTGTAAGATGATCTACAGCGACAATGATCCACCGGTTCCCTTGAGGAGTGTTTGGTAGAGGACCGTAAAGATCAATTCCGACGCGGTCGAACGGTCTGGCTGGACAGGGTAAGGGTTGCAGAGGGCCAGCGGTGCTGTGAGGAGGCGTCTTGCGGCGTTGACACGCGGTACATGAGCGAACGTACTGGCGAACGTGTCGATACATGCCGCGGCCAGTAATACCTTAGACGAAGGCGGGAGTAGGTCTTGAATACTCCGGCGTGGCCACACTGGGGGTCATCGTGAAAGGCAGCACATATGTCCGAGCGCAAATGACGGGGGGATGACAAGGAGCCACCTACGGCCGTCCGTCAGGTATTTTTTAGGCGATAGAGCAAGCCGTCAAGCACAGCAAAGTGTTTTGCTTGACGACGGAGGGAGCGTGAGGTGGATTCAAGCGGATGGCGAGAGAGGACGTCGAGCGGGGAAGCGATCCAGGGATCCTTGCGCTGCTCGGCCGGTATGTCAGTGATGCTCAAAGATGACGAATCGCAGGTGGCACTTGGTGAGCAGACAGGGTCAGGAGGCAGCGGAGAACGCGATAGGGCATCAGCGTCTGAATGTCGGCGTCCTGAGCGATAAACAACACGGATGTCATATTCTTGAAGGCGTAAAGCCCAACGAGCGAGGCGGCCAGTAGGGTCTTTCATTGACGATAGCCAGCATAAGGCATGGTGGTCCGTCACAACATCAAACTGGCGTCCGTAAAGATAAGTACGAAATTTCCCTATAGCCCAAATGATGGCCAAGCATTCCTTCTCCGTTACGGAATAGTTTGACTCGGCTTTCGTTGGGGAACGGCTGGCATATGCGACAACGTACTCGTCGCAGCCATCTTTACGTTGAGCGAGAATGGCACCGAGACCGACGCCGCTGGCATCCGTGTGAATTTCCGTAGGCGCATTGGGATCGAAGTGGTGGAGTAATGGTGGAGATGTGAGCAACCGGCGCAACGTCGTGAAGGAGTCATCGCAATGGGAATTCCAGGCCGAGAGGTCAGCGCTGCCGGAAAGAAGCTGCGTCAAGGGGGCGATAATAGAGGCGAAATTACGGATGAAACGCCGGAAATAGGAGCACAATGCCTACGAAGCTACGGAGCCTTTTTCAGGGTGGTAGGCTTGGGGTACTCGGCAACGGCACGCAGTTTGGCAGGGTCTGGTGAAATTCCTTCTTTTGAGACGACGTGGCCCAGAATGGTAAGTTTGCGTGCGCCAAAATGGCATTTCTTCAAGTTTAATTGCAAGCCTGCTGAAGTAAGGCACTGGAGTACTTGTTCAAGGCGGGAGAGATGGGTCTCAAAATCGGCAGAAAAGATAACTATGTCGTCCAAGTAGCAAAGGCAGGTGCGCCATTTAAGTCCCCTAAGAATACTGTCCATGATCCTTTCAAATGTCGCAGGCGCATTGCAAAGGCCGAAGGGCATTACATTAAATTCATATAAGCCGTCAGGGGTTATAAACGCCGTTTTTGGACGGTCTTGTTCAGCCATCGGCACTTGCCAATATCCAGAGCGCAAATCCAGCGAAGAGAAAAATTCCGCACCTTGAAGGAAATCCAGGGCGTCATCAATGCGTGGCAGGGGATAAACATCCTTGCGTGTAATCTTGTTTAGTCGCCGATAATCCACGCAAAATCTTGATTGAGCCGTCCTTTTTCCTAACCAGGACCACTGGAGAAGCCCAAGGACTGTGCGATTGCTGAATGACGCCACGCTGCAGCATGTCTTCGACGTGTTGAGTGATGACGTCGCGCTCAGCCTGTGAAACTCGGTAGGGACGCTGACGGAGCGGAGCATGATGGTCAGTGTCGATATGGTTAGCAACAACTGACGTGCGTCCCAAGGAAGGTTGGCCGTGGTCAAACGAGGCGCGGAAACGGTCAAGTAGTTGAATGACCTGATGGCGCTGGTCTTGCGTAAGCGCGTTGTCCACGCTGCGCAACAGAACGTCTTCGTCAGGTAGCGAGTGTGCGGCAGCAGACGTGACAGCGTCCACAGGCATGATCGTCGTCGTATCGGAAGTGGCATCGAAAGGGAAGATGGCATTGTAAGTGTCAAGATGCCCGATACATTCGCCATGCAATAAAGTGGAAAAGCAAGGGAACGGATTGCACGCGTAAACGGCACTGTAGCCATCGGCAAGCGTGATGACGGCAAATGGGAGGACAAGGTTCCGGCGACGAGCGCATCCTTCAGACGGCACAAACAGGGCAGTTGAATCAGGAAACAGAGTGACAGGAGGCGCGCGGGAGTGATTGTACCGGAGCACATGGCAGGCGGGGGCGTGGAAGAGGCTTGCGAGGGATCGACGCGCTCGGTCATGGTGGAATCAGATGGTAGCTTACGGCTGCGGAGCTCCAGGACGCGGGAGGGGATTACCCAGCACCTCCACCAAAAAAAAAACAAGCGTGCTGTTCTACGAACACTTGTTATTGATCTCAGCTCAGTGTCCGTCAAAGAAACTGGTTCAGGCAGAAACCCGGCACGAACTACACGAACGTCAACGTCTTCTTCCACGCTGGCCCAGAGCTCGCACCGATGTGCTCCGGTACAACATATATATATATATATATATATATATATATATATATATATATATATATATATATATATATATATATATATATATATACCACCCGGAAAAAAAAACCTGGGTGAACCCTTTCACAGGGATAGGTATTACACGAAAGTAAAACGTTTCTCCACGGAAGTAGTTGGTTGTTTATAGTGCATTCATATATGAGAGGTAGTACAACGTCTATTTGTGCTTGGCAGATGTAGCACCGCTTGATGTGGACCCAACCACGTTGACGCCTACAGGCGCATCTCCGTCCCGACAACAAACGCCCGTGATCACAATTTAACATTTGCGGTAGCTGAAGTAGTTAAAGGGGCCCTCCAACACTTTTCAAGACCTCATTGTTTTACATATTTTACTAGCGGGTTGTGTAGACTGAAGGCTGAAGAAATTAGTGCAGCAAAAACGGCAGTGATAGCAGCATGCATTCCGAAGTTATTCAGCCTAGAAAATGCAAAATACAATATAATGGACGCCTGCCCTCAACTCGATTTTTGGCGGGGACCTGAGCACGTTTCCCTCGCCCTGTGACGTCGGAGGACTCGCCAATGAAATGAACTGAAAGCTCTTACGTACCGGAAGCTTGAATGCCATATTGCCCGTTAATTCCAACGTAATGAGACGCCGTTGCGAAGGTAACAAAAATTGTGATACTTGAAGAATGAACTGCACGTGCGAAGCAAGGCAGCTCGTGAACGCCTCTATAATTTTTTGTAGTTTTAGTGATCGATCTTGTTGCGACGGCGTCTCTGTCAACGCTCTCACATTCAGTTTCTTCAAACAACGGCGACTGGAGCGTTCCCGGCGTGTTTCCCCCCAGTACCGTGGCGTTCTGCGCATTCTTTCGCGACGCTGCAGTTTTCAAGTTGAAAAGTTCGGAGAGCTTTAGTCTATTCCGTGTTCAGTGAAAAAAGTACGCTAAAGAAGAATTACATTTATCCAATCACAGTCCTGCGCCATCCATCGTCATTTCCACCCGCAATAGTTCTGACGAGCGCCACTACGTGTTGATGCGGTCAGCACCGATGTTTTGAAGCGTTAGAGGGTCCCTTTAACATATACCCGGACACCACATATAGTGAATCCCGCGCAAAGATGGCAGCAACAAACAAATAATAAAGACTGGTACTCAATATGCACCCCCTCAAAGCGTCGTGGAACGCGAATAGAAACGCAACGCGCGTCGTGCGTTCCCTAGCGTTGCCGTGATTTCCCACAACGTGAGCGCGAAACGCGGCGTAACAGGCAGGCGAGCATCGGATAGCTATATTTTAGTATGAATGAATGTTATGAGCGAGTCTGGGTTGTTAAAGCTGCCTCCTCGCAGTGTGTTAAAACGTTGACAAAGTTACCCTCCTATTGGAAACGCGCCGAAAGGGACTACAGTAGTAACGGTGTGTTGCCTGAGCTAATCGCGGAAGCCACGCATTACTTCACTCTTCCGTTTCCAGATGGCGACATCACCCTGCGGAAAAGAGCACTGTGAGAGAGATAAAACGTGCGTTCGTGCAGCCTCCTTCATGGAAAAGGGTTGAAATCTGGGCCAGTTGGTTCATGATACTTGAAGAAAGCCAGCAAAAGCACGGGACACAAGAAAGAGGCAGACGCAAACACTGCTGGATTTATTGAAAAGAAGGATTCATCCATGAAACCTCCTTCATGGCTTTGGTGGTGGCTTAGTGGGCTGAAAGTCCGCCAGCCTATCATCGCGGACCGAGAGGTCGTGGGTTTGACTGCCGGCAACGGAACATCTTTCTTCACGTCTTTCTTTCTTTTCCATGAGCTCGCGCTCATTTTTCTGACGTATTTCCATAACGGAAGTACGTTATGAAAGGCTTGGTGGACCCCGGCATAAAACAGTTTCGTGGTTAAAATTGTGAACACTCCAATGTCCCTCGTATATGTTTAACGCTGTGTCGCGCGCGTGTCTCCTTCTTCCGATGTCTATTTAAGCTGTTTAGACATTTTAAATGCGAAGCATTTCTTAGCGAACTTCGGCGACTTTGAGCGTATTTATCTATCTATCTATCTATCTATCTATCTATCTATCTATCTATCTATCTATCTATCTATCTATCCGCCTACGACTTTGTACTCTCCTAGCCGTATCGTTAATAGGATTTATACCAAAATTGGTATGGAATAACATGACTGCATGACAAACAGGACTGACTGGTCATATCATGAAAATCATGACTAACTTGTCATGAAAACTATGATTTACATGCCATGGCCATACTGCTCCTGAGGCCGTTTTCTTAACTTGATATATGCAAAAATTCGTACGATGAGACATTTCTGCATGACCAACATAAATGACAGGTGGTAATATGAAAATCATGGCCTGCATGGCATGTACAACATGATTTACATGCCACGCTCATGGCGCGCTGACGGCCGTTTCGCTAGCTTGATATACACCAAATTTGGTATTGCGTGACGTGACTGTAAGACTAACATAAATGCCAAGTGGTAATATGGAAATCATGACATGTCATGTGCAACATGACTTGCATTCCACGCTCATGACACTCTCGTGGCCGTTTCGCTAGCATGATATACACCAAGTTTGGTATTGAGGGACGTGACAGTATGAGAAGCATAAATGACAGGTGGTAATATGAAAATCATGACCTGCATGTCATATACAACATGATTTACATGCCACGCTCATGGCGCGCTGACGGCCGTTTCGCTAGCTTGATATGCGCCAAATTTGGTATTGCGTGACGTGACTGTATGAAGAACATAAATGCCAAGTGGTAATATGGAAATCATGAAATGGCATGTGCAACATGGCTTGCATGCCGCGCTCATGACACTCTCGTGGCCGTTTCGTTAGCTTGATATACAACAAACTTCGTATTGAGGGACGTGACCGTATGACGAACATAAATGACAAGTGGTAATACGGAAATCATGACATGTCATGTGCGACATGACTTGCATCCCACGCTCATGGCGCGCACGCGGGCGTTTCGTTCGCTTGATATACAGCAAATTTGGCATTGTGTGACTGTATGACGAACATAAATGACAAGTGGGAATATGGAAATCATGGCATGCCATGTGCAACATGACTTGCATGCCACGCTCATGGTACTCCCGTGGCTGTTTCGCTAGCTTGATATACACAAAATTTGCTATTCAGCGACGTGATCGTATGACGAGGATAAATTACAAGTGGTAATATGCAAATCATGACATGTCATGTACAACATGACTGGCATGCCACGCTCATGACACTCTTGATATAACGCCAGATGATATACACCAAATTTTCGGGTGAAAGCCTTTAATCGATTCCCACAGTACGTGGGATCGGCCGGTTTTTTCAAGTCGGCGATGCGCCCAAAAATGGTAAACTTGCCTGTCTAATATTACTTCAGCATGCCGTAATTAGTGATTGCTTCAGAGAAATGATTCAGGTATATTCGTTCAGTACCAGCCAAAACGTTCGTGAAAACCTAGGTAGCATTACTGACAATGAAAGTTATTGCTTGGATGTTGTCATATCTAACCTGTCACATATTACACAAAACGTACGTGCCTTGGCGCACTGCTTCGTACTTTGAAAGTGTACAACACCGTGCGAAGCAGGCTGTAGTCCTAGTTTCAGAAAAGTACGCATAAACTTTGGGAGTACAGGAAACACGATTGTAGCGAGAGATGGCGACGAGACGTGAGAAGACGTCGTGAAGGCGGCCGATGTGGCCGTGCCGAACTCTCGCCACTTTATTCGGAAACTGAGCGGCGGCGGCTGCCTGCGTCCGAACAGCCAGGCGCGTGGACTCGTTCTCTGGCTCGCGCCTCGAGCTATCAGCATGAGCTGCGCGAGAGGCGCGGCGCGGTGGTTGGAACGTGATGATGACCATGAAGGGCGATGATGATGACGCTACAACGATAAAATTATGGCCCACGCGATGGCGATACTGCTGTTAAATTTTTACCACCGGAGGTATGTTGGCGCGTTCATACATATCACTCTCAGCATATCGTTGTTGTTGTCTGGTGCTGTCTCAGCCTATGGCGTTGTCTCAGCATATGGTTTTGTCCCCACCAAAATGCGGCCGTGGTGGCATTCCACTCCATGTGTACACGGAGCTTCACGAATACTGCTTATTTTAAGGTGAAATTCTTTAATCGTTCGTTCGTTCCCCTGGAACGGTGCCAGCTGTGGCCTCTCGCTCTTACACTCTCTCACCAATCACTTGGGGGGCACAGCGGCGCGCGCGGCAACGCTCCTTCGTCGGACGTCTCCTGCAGCAATCGAGTTAGTCGGATAGCTCCCGCGCGCACGCGTCTCCCCTGTAGCCCGGCCACAATCCGCCCACTCATGCAAGAAGGCAGACGCGCGCATCGCTTTCCATTCTGATGGACCCCGTCTCAAGGGGCACATGCTTTCGTCGAACACGCTTTGGAATTTACAAAGTGACCATCAATTTTTTAGAGAGCCGCTAGGGGGCGCCGAACAGTATGGTCGTGCTCACATCGGCTCCTGCTTTTTTCAATGTTTTTGGCCGGAAATTTTCCTCAGTAACCCGTGATTTGTGACTCAGAAGACGTCTAAAGTGAAGAGGACCGCACCAACACCTTTTTTTGACCGGTGGGTGAACTTTTTATCGAGTTATCGCCACTTTACACTTCGACCACGCCGGAGAGGGCTGGGCCTACTCACACTAGGCCTAACCCCTACGAGGGGCCCGCCGCTGGCGCAGCCTGTTTCACGCACGGGCGACGCCGGTCGAAGCAACGAGAAATGGAAGTCACTGTGGAAGGGGAGAACATTCCCCCCGAGCTCGTCTGGAAGATTTAGGATGGCAGCAGGCTGTTTCTAAACGCTCTGCAAAACGCGGTGAAACTGCCCCCGCTTACGTTAAAGGAACTGTTGGCGCTGAGCCCTTACGTGGATGTGGTCCGGCACGGTGGAGCCCGTGCAGCGCAGCTCAAGGGACAGCTACTCAAGGCGGGTCGAATGTCCCGTTTACCTAAAGAAGAGGCTAAAGTCATCGTCAGACCGAGAGGAGGGCTCAACATCTCCAGAATGGGGAGCCCCGGTGATCGCCAGTGCCCTAATACGTGCGGCTGGGATCGCCGAGAGTGAAGCAGAAGGGGATACTATATGTCCTAATTGGCTGCAGAACATCGTCGTTGTCAGCACGCCCAATAGGGAGAACGCTACCCTGTACGTGAGAACGAAGGCCATCGAGCTATATGGCAAGATATACGAGATCAGCGCCTACGAAGCGGCACCGCACAACACGTGCAAGGGCGTTATCCGCGGCATCCCCATTGGAGACAGCCACGCGGAGGTGCAGAGCCGAATCATCAACAGCAAGAACCCGCAAGCCCTCGAGGCTAAACGCATAAAGGACACGGGCACGGTGATTGTGACCTTCGACGGACTCAGGGTGCCCAATTTCGTTAAGTATGGTCCTACCCTTGTTAGATGTACGCTATATCGCAAGCAAGTGAACACGTGTTATCAATGTGGCAAGCTGGGGCATCGCGCGGACGTATGCCCAACGCCGGAAGTCAAGGCATGTCGACAATGTGGAGCCCTTCAACCGGAGGAAGAGCATCGCTGTACAACAAAATGTAAACTTTGTGGAGGCGCGCACGCGACTGCGGACCGCAACTGCAAGCAAAGATACCAGGTACCATACGTGGTACGACGCAGAAGATGGGACAAGGCGGCGGCCTTGAGTGATACCGAGGCACCACATGCCAACCCCGGGTTCCAAGGCCATCGAGCTTGGGCCACGGTGGAGGACCAGAGCGCGGGGCACACGGGAGCTGAGGGCCAGCCACCACCCCGGGGGCGCTCCAGATCCAGTGGGCGCTCCGGATCCAGTGGGCGCTCCAGGTCCAGTAGGCGCTCCTGCTCCAGGGGGGCGCTCCAGGTCGACGGGGCGCTCCAGGTCCCGAGGCAGATCCCGGCCGAGAGGGCGTTGCCAATCCAGGGGGCACTCGACTTCCGGACCCAACGGCAGCGGGACGAACCAGGTGCAGTTCCTGGAGGACCACCACCCAGAAGGCAGACCGACAACAACCGGCACAACATGGGCCGACCGAATGCGGGCAACTGGCCCAAACAAGGTAACCGGGGGTGCGACAACGGGGCATGTGAGCGATGAGAGGTTGGCTAAGCTAGAAAATGAAAACGCGCATATACGAACCGTGATTCACAAATTCATGAGAGAAGTCGAGGAGCTCAGGAGTGGCAATACGGCTAGGATAACGGTCGAGCCTATATCCCAACCACGACCGTTCAGTAACGAAGACAATGATGAGATTGATAGCGAGAGGCCCACCAAACGCAGGGCTCTCAATGGCGAACAAGAATCGACGGCGGCCGGGCGCGCTCGCTCTGAGATCCGTGAAATGCTGAGTGCGCTCAGTGACAGTGTCAAGCAGCTAACGGAGTTGGTAGCCGGCATGCAATCTAATATCGCTCGTCTGGAAACCAATGTAGCCAGCTTACAAACTAACTCGAGCAGTCTCCAAACTAACCTGGCGGCTATGGAAGAAAGGTGCAACCAACGCTGCAGCACGATTGAGGCGTTCCTAGACAATGCGGTGGCCCCTACACTTGGACCCCGAGCGACTAGCTTCACCGGGATGGCGACCACTCAACCAACGGACCGAGTAATGTCAGGCGGTCGCGCCGGCATACATGGAGCTCCTCATGATGGCAGGACCCACTAACGACTTCATAGTATGGCAGTGGAACTGCCGAGGGCTGGGAGGCAAGGCACAAACGCTACAGCAGTACCTCAGGACACATGAAAGGAAACCTAGCGTGATTCTACTACAGGAGACGCTCACCGAGCACATTAAAATCCCAAGGATATCGTACCTTGGCCAAGCATTCAGACGGTAGAGGGGTCGCCATTCTGGTACGGAAAAAGCTCACTTTCGTACAGCACGACATCCACATGCCGTCTAATAACATCGAATATCTGATGGTAGAAATAGCAGGCAAGGGGAAACGTAGCAAGCCAACGTTCATCCTCAACGCATACAGCAGCCCAAAACAGCACAGGCAGAGGTTTCGGGCTTTCCTAACCAAGGCCACGCACCTGGCAGGCAGTAATCCCCTGCACGTGGCAGGAGACTTTAATGCCCCGCATCCGACGTGGAGATACGTGCAGAGTACACCTAAGGGCAAAGATCTATGGGAAGAGAGCATCGAGGCTGGCCTCGAGCTCATAACCGACCCGACACAACCAACGAGACGGGGTACTTCCACCTGCAGGGACACCACGCCCGAGCTCGCCTTTATCAAGAACATTACTCGAGCGTCGTGGTCTAACACAGGGGTGGACCTTGGCACCGACCACTACGTCACAGTGATGACGGTAGGCTCGCACAGGACCGAGGAAAAGACATTCAAGCTAGTGGACTGGGACAAGTTCAGAGAGCTGAGGACCGGTCGGCCCGCGGAGGACGCGGACGCATCCCTACACAAGTGGATGACGCAACTCAAAACGGATCTCGAGGCAGCAACGCGAACGGTCACCACCGACCTGGAAACTGAGAAGATAGACAGCAGACTTGCCCACATGTTAGAAGCAAAGCAATCACTTCTGCGAAGATGGAAAGGGCAACGCCTGAACCGTCGGCTGCGGAAGAAGATTGCGGAGCTAAACCGGAGCATCGAACAACACTGCTCCACACTGACTAGGCAGCAGTGGGACGAGATCTTCAACATGACTGACGGGCAGGTGCGCAAAGGCGGCTCATGGAACCTTCTGAAACACCTCTTGACGGCGCGAACACCAAGACCTCGCAGAGGGATGCGATGAGCAAGCTTGCTATACCAGGCATGCAAGACCGAAACACCGGACGAGCTTGTAGCAAGACTTACGGCCAAGTACCTCCCCGTGGCGGATGCAGCAGCTACCGAGGCCGCGACCTCCCAATACTGGGGGCGACCTAACGCGGAGCTCGATGCCGACTTCACACCGGAAGAAATAATACAAGCGCTCAGAGGTCTCAACAGCCGATCCGCACCGGGGCCGGATAACATCACCAATAAGGCCCTCCGCAATCTGGACGAGGGCGGCGCGGAGCAGCTCACTGCGATAGTTAATGAGACGTGGCGTTCAGGCAAAGTTCCCATAGAATGGAAGACAGCCAAAACGGTTTTAATACCGAAACCCGGCAAACCTCACAGCTTGGACAATCTGCGTCCAATATCTCTCACATCGTGCGTGGGTAAGACTATGGAGCATGCGGTGCTTAACCGTATGAGGCCTTACCTGGAGATATATCCTCACAACGTCATTCGATTTCGTCAGGGGCTAGCGACGCAAGACGCTATGAAGCTGGTCAAGAGCCAGGTACTAGATAACCCAACAATAGGAGTCAAGGCCATCTTAGGCCTAGACATAGAAAGGGCTTTTGATAATATACGGCACTCCTTCATTCTACAACAAATCTCAACACTCGGACTTGGTCAACGTCTCCATGACTACATCCGGGACATCCTGAGTGGTAGGCAAGCCTCACTACGGGTTCGGCTCCCTGCAGTCGCGGCCAGTCGAACTGGGCGACCGGGGTACCCCACAGGGCTCGGTGATATCCCCTACCCTCTTCAACTTGGCCATGCTAGGACTGTCCAGGCAACTGAGTCAAATCGAGAACCTCCAACATACCATCTATGCAGATGACGTAACCATGTGGGTGGCAAAGGGGAACGAAGGACAAATCGAGTGCACTTTACAAAATGCGATCCGAACCACTGAGGAGTACCTCAAGCCAACCGGCCTGCGGTGCTCGCCGAGCAAGTCTGAGCTGCTGTTATATAGACCCAAGAGACGTGGGCCCAAACCGAAGGGATGGGACACAGGCGCCGATCCATGCGTCCGCCTGTACACCGCTGAAGGCAACATGATACCGGTGGTCGGTCACATCAAGATGCTGGGTATGACAATAGAGGCGAATGGCTCGAACACCATCGCAGTCGCTAAGCTCACCACTAAGGCCGAGAACGCCACACGCCTATTGAGAAGAGTGGCCAACCGGCATCACGGGCTCAAGGAGGACAACCTGCTTAGACTGGCACAGGCATTCGTGATAAGTCACTTCGTGTACATCGCGGCCATGCACAATTGGACCAAAGTGGAGAGAGACAAGCTAGAAACGCTCCTGCGTAAGGTCGCGAAGAGAGCCATGGGTCTACCCGTGCACACGAGCACAGAACCACTGGACGCATTAGGCATGTACAACACGCTGGGCGAGATTGCGGAAGCACAGGAACGGGCACAGATCACCAGGCTGTCCGGCACACCTGCGGGCAGATGGATCCTACGAGAAATCGGCGTCGCGCCTCGGGAGATCGAGTGTAATTAGCCACGGGCTAACACCCGAGCAGAGGAAAAAGATCAGGGCAGCACCCCTGCCCAGGAATATGAACCCCGAGCACAACATCGACAGGAGACTTGCTCGAGCCAAAGCACTCCTCCGACAGGCAGCCGCCCCTGGGAAAGCATGCTGCTTTAATGACGCAGCCAAATATCCTAGCAGACAAGCCTATGTAGCCGCCGTGGTCAACAAAGATGGCACGGTCATCAACACGTGCACGGTCAGCACGGATAGTCCTGAAGGTAGGCCGAGCAGGCGGCCATCAGCCTTGCACTCCTGGAAGACGATAAAAGCTTGGTATACTGCGACTCGAAGAGGGCAATCCTGTCCTTCGGAACAGGGAGCATATCCCCGATTGTCGGCAGAATACTTGGTTCTCGACACCTCACCCCGCACTACATCAATTGGTTCCCGGCACACATGGCACCATTGGAGGGGCCGCTACCCAACCTCAACGAGACGGCACATGAGGCCGCACGAGACCTAACCCACCGTGCGAGCCCGGAGTCCCCCCTCGGCAGGATGGGAGAGCGAGCGCGACCCCCCTCGTCACTTACAACGATCTCACCCAGCACTATAGGTTAGCCAAGAGAACCATGCCGCTACCGCACAAAGCACTCAATAAAGCACAAGAAGTCACGTACAGGCGACTTCAGACGGGCACATACCCATGCCCGGCCTTCCTGCACAAAATCTTCCCGGAAGCGCACCCTCACAATGTGTGTCGATTTTGTGAAGACACAGCTAGCCTTGCTCACATGCTCTGGGGTTGCCCCCCGGGCGCCGGGGGCCCAGGACCACCAAAGGAAGAGTGGGACCGAGCTCTACGTAGCTGGGATCTTGAAGCACAGCTTTGGGCTGTCCATCGGGCCCGCGACGCGGCGGAGGGGCAAGGTCTCTCTGTCCCGACGTGGGAGCGGCCCGCTGCGCGCTAAGCGCGCGCACCGAAGGACATCAATAAAGTTATTCATCCATCCATCCATCAATTTTTTAGCACCAATTATATGCACTCCCCAGAATTTCCATGGGAACCTTGTTCATAATGTCACAATAATTTTTATAAGTTTTCTCTACCGGCTTCCCTTTTCTAGTGAGGCGGCGACAGGGTGAAGCATGAGTGTTGTGTAAACGTGCAATCAGCATGCTCAGCAAAGCGCGTCTCTGGAGGCTGCATTATGATGTGTCTCAATCTAACATTGTAAACGTAAAGAAAAACAAAGGACTGCAAACATGCACATGTTCTCGCAAGGGTTTCGCTATTAAAAAACTAACCAGCAAATTTTAGCGATTAAACAGTATGCATTTGCGACGTATTTCATTCTGGCACAAGGTAGAGCACATGCCAAAGATATGCGGATTTGTGCGTAAATGTAAAATCCACATTTTCTCATGCTTGCAAAATTAAAGGGGCCCTGCAATACTTTTCCAAGTAGCCGTGGAATAGATTAACTAATAGAGCTTATTGTCTCATAAATTGACCGCCGCAAAAACTTTTAGAATCCGCCCAGAAGGAGCAGAGTCACTAGGATTTGACGCACGCTGCAAATGCTTTCTCTCTTCTCTCGTCCCGACGAAAGCGCTGGAAGATAAGCCGAGAGGAATGGCACGGGGGAAGAAGGTACGTCACGCGTGCCTCGTGACCTTGAGCACTTTTTCTCTTTTCTGTTCTTCGAACTCGCGGCTTTTGAGTGTAATCGCGTGCGAACGCGTGGACAAGTCGCGGCCGCTCGCGGCGGCCCCAGTAACCCCCGAGCGCGCCATGCTCAAATCAGCCAATGCGTAATACTTGGGCCTGTGATGCAGTGATTTTTTTAGTATGTAGCATCATCTGTCGAGAGAAGAGAAAGCAATTTTTTTGCTGCTTTTGAGAATTATTTCTCAAAAAGGGTGGGAGGGCTCATTTAAACATCACGTATCAAGAAACATCCAGCCTATAAGTTGTTCCCTTCGAGCAAAAGAACTCTAGGACAGTGGTCATAGCATATCAGACCATATCTCACACTTATTAGCGGCAGTTATTAGATAGCCATTGTTAGAGGCGGTCATGCATAGTTCAATTAAACCTTTTTTACAGCAAGACTAAGACAAATTATCTTCAAGAACTTGGTGATGAGCTTTGACTTGCACAGTGTAGCGCCGCTCTAGCTGACTGAATATTTAAATTGGGGGGAGGGGGGGGGGGAGTGCGGCTGAACGACTGGCTGCACCGATTTCCCAAGGTGGCGGAGCCCAAATTAACGATATGGAGAAGGGCTCGTTTGACACCAACGCGTACGTAAGGGCATTGCTCTTGTTAGTCCACTGCAGGCATACGACACAAATACAACAGTTGTCGATGGAATTTCTGGCGCAAAGTGATTCAGGCTCCGCACTGAGTGAAATGGTTGTCGTAATAATAATAATTTCTGGATTTTTATGTGAGAAAATCACGATATTATCATGAGACACGCGTTACCTGAGGGCTCCAAAAATTTCGACCACCTGGGTTTACTTAGCGTGAGCCTAAATGCATATGGACGGGCCTCTAGCATTTCGCCTCCACCGAAATATCACATGACCGCCACAATCGAGATTTAACTCCCAACTCTCGGGTCAGCAGTCGAGCACCTTAAACACAGCGCCACTAGTTTTATGACAATTTTTATGTCTGCGCCAGTCAACACATTATTTCTCTGTCGCAATAATGCATGTTGCTGGGCGAGTCGGTCGTACATGGTGAAACAAGTTGCTGCGCAAAGGACACAGGGACAAGGAAGTGAACGAGGACGGGCGCAGACTGCCGACTGGATTTTATTGAAAAGAAAACGCATATTTATACGACAAAACTGCCCATTCATCTATGCGCATGCGAGGAACCTGCTTTCATTATCGTACAATCTTATGGAGGTATCACTGACGCAAATGCCTCTTTTTTCATGATGAAGAAAGCCTCGGCAAGCTCACGTGCCAACTGGTCCCGACTTCGCCTCAAGATTTTCGTTGACGCCAGCAAAGGCTGGCACAGGTTTGCCACAAGCAGCCGAAGGGCATGCGCTGCAGCGAAGAGGCAAATTGGAACCTTGTCCGTCATTTATGGAAAGCTGGTGTTCCCTTAGTCTTTCATTTATACACCGACCCGTTTGGCCGATGTATACTTTCCCGCATGTCAGAGGGATTTCATAGACTACCCTCGTCGAGCACGCGACGAATTGAGTGGCGTGGCTTTTAGTGCCAAACTTGCACGCTCCTATCTGCAGAGGCGATGCGGGGGCTTAGTGAAGGCCAGTTTACGTGGGGCAGAAAAGACCACCGGCACACCATGGCGGTTGGCAACATTTTTCAGGTTGTGTGCCACCCTGTGGATATAGGGGACAACTGCCGGTCGCACTTGTTTACGACCTTGACAACCCTGTATCGCACTTGCCTTGTACCTCTGCAGGAGCTTCTCCGCCACAGCAACCTCTATCTCACTCTATCTCAACCTCTATTCTCTATCGCACTCACACAAACACACACATACGCACACACACATACACGCGTACACACACAAACACACACGCACACACACACACACACACGCACACACACAAGCACACGCACACACACACGGACGCACGCACACAGAAACATGCATACAGACGGACAGCATAGACTGCGAAATTTTCTCTAGAGAGAAGGCTCCACTGGACGCACAGGGAATTTTTTTAGCCTTTCACTAAATGTATTTTCTGCGGGATGGAAACAAACCATGCATAAATCGCTTGCTGACTTCGAAGTGTGGGCGCAAGTTATCTTCTTCTAATTATACTAAAGAGAACAAAATATTGGACACTAGTGGTTCAATAAAACCGACTGGTGGGCTAGTTGGTACTGCATTTCTTATATTTCAGCGCAAGGAGACACGAACACGAGAGAGAGAAGGCACGAGGACACGGCGCTACTAACAACTGACGTTTATTGCACACGATAATAGTATAAATACCGATGTACAAGAAAGAGGGAAAGGGTGTCAACATCACCTTCGCACCAACACATTGCTTAACGGCCACAGCGCCACCGCTACCGCGACAGGAATGCTATCTCTTTTTGAGACAACGAAACAGATGGGCAGCTTACACAATCTTTGCTTTTGTTAATTTCGAAAGCCTCTACAATCTCCCTGGTCATCTGGTCTGAACTTCTTGCAATCACTTTGGTTTCGTTAAAAATGGGCTTACAGCCACAGCGCATGCAGTGTGCGGCCAGATGACCACTCGTCGCCAGTTTGGTTACATTGTAAGAATGTTCTCTTAAGCGGTCATTCAGGCATCTGCCCGTTTGCCCAACGTACTCTTTCCCACATGACAAGGTGATAGAGTAAACAACACCTTCTGCGCATGACACAAACTGATCGCGATGTTTTTTACTGCAGTTATAACGCTTCTGCGTCGAATTATTCACACGTCCGCACAAGCCAGAAAGTTTTAATGGGGCGGAAAAAACAACATCCACACCAACTCTTTTGCCAATCTTCTTTAGATTGTGGCTCAGGTTATGCATATAAGGCACCACAACGACTTTGTTTCTGGGAGTCTGCGAAGTGGCCTCACGACTTCCAGTGGTGCATTTCTTTAACAAGCTGCCAGCCACCGCCGTGAGCAGCTGCATGGGGTAGCCAGCTGCGCCGAGGCGCGAAACTTGGTTGTCAAAACTTTCCTGCGTGCGATGCTCACACGTCTTTAGGAGAGCATTTCTAAAACACAGATTGATGATGCCCCGTTTGACTAATTTTGAATGCGCAGATGCGTACGGTAGGAGGGGCTTCTTTCCTCGGGGCTCGTAGCACCAACACGTGTGACTGTCTAAAATATGAAGGGTGAGGTCTAAGAATCTAATGCAACCATTGACTGGCTCTTCACAAGTAATTATTAAATGTTCCAGGCATTCGCGAAAAACCGAGCAAATGGTCGATGTAACAAGCGCCAAGGATTCACTGTCAAACTGTAAAAACACCGAATAGTCATCGACGTATCGAAAAACCTTAGCAACCATCGTTGCTTCCAAGCGAGTTCGCAGAACCCTGTCGTACTGCGCGAGAAAGAGGTCGCTTAAAAAAGGGGGGCGAGACAGGAACCAATACAAACGCCTTCTCTCTGTAAAAACGTTGAGTCACCGCAAGCGGCGAACGTGGAAGACAAATAAAACTTTAAAAGTTCTAAAAACTGGTTAGCGGATAGACCGACTTCGTTCTGGAAGCTCACAGTGCCGTGGTTGTCAATAGCGTCTTCCACGCACATAAAAAAGTTCCTTATGAGGTAAAGAATAAAACAGATCTTTAATGTCCAGAGAGAAGACAGAGAAGTTTGCATGAGTGTTCTTTTTTAAAAAATCAATCACATCGTTAGAGCTGCTAATCATAAAAGGGTCGTCAATGGTTAAAACCTTGAGTTTTGCCTGTAGAAACCGGGCAACTGTTTCCTGCCAACAGCCCTTCTCTGAAATGATTACACGGAACGGGCAATCCTCTTTATGTGTCTTTGCAGAAAAAAACATCTGCAAACACAGACCCTTAGTCTTGTCCAGATCGCGATGACCAGGGAGATTGTAGAGGCTTTCGAAATTAACAAAAGCAAAGATTGTGTAAGCTGCCCATCTGTTTCGTTGTCTCAAAAAGAGATAGCATTCCTGTCGCGGTAGCGGTGGCGCTGTGGCCGTTAAGCAATGTGTTGGTGCGAAGGTGATGTTGACACCCTTTCCCTCTTTCTTGTACATCGGTATTTATACTATTATCGTGTGCAATAAACGTCAGTTGTTAGTAGCGCCGTGTCCTCGTGCCTTCTCTCTCGTGTTCGTGTCTCCTTGCGCTGAAACATAAGAGACACTAGTGGCACTGGCTACACTCCCGGTGATTACACGTAGAGGACAAAAACTTGGAGGAGTCTTCAGCTTGGCCTTGAAGAGTAGAACGCGATAGCCTAATGAAGCAGGTGTTTGGTGACGGTGACTGCGTAGTGCCGACGCAAGAGAGGCGTAGAAGTTAGATGTCCTTGGTACTCAAAGAAAATGACATATGTAACATGATGGGACCAAAAATATCCACAAAGTTTAATTCAGTCGACATGACCGAGTACGCCCCGCAGTTTTTGCCGTTTGTAGTCTAAGACACTTAAGACACCGAAAATACCACCGACGCAACCATGTATTCCTGCTTGTAGCTGATAGAGTCCATCGTAGGTGCCCTTCGTATCACGAAAGTAACCTGGGAAGAAAAGAGAATCAGAACAAATAATTTGCTGCACAAATATAATGTGCAACATTTCATCATTTTCCGCTTTAAACTGATACCCATCGCGTCAGTGATGATATTCATAACATGACCTTGCAATTTAATTCTGTCCACCACGACTGTCATTTGCCTTTCATTGGCATTAGTAGGCTACTCAAATACAACACCAGTTATATTTTCTACGCATTGCACTCTTCCTGATTTAAATACGAACAATACATTACAACAAACCGAGTTTCAAATTCTCACTTTGAAGCTCATTCTCGGAATAAGCAGTCACACTCGAGCGCTTATCGGGTTCTTTGACCATAAAGTAAGTGTCAGTACCGTATATGGTGATGAGAAATTGTTCAAAAAGGAATGCCGCCGTCGCCGTCATGCCCGGGATATTTATATGTATGTACATATATACAAAAGGCACAAAGAAAAATAAATGAGAAGAAAAAAATTGTAAGGCACCCGACCCGGGATTCGAACCAGCGACCCCTCACTCCGCAGCGTTAGACCACTCAGCCACGCACCACTCATGCGTCGGCATAGCAATGGCCAGTTATTTATAGAGAACACTAACCGCTGGCGGCATGTAGATCTCGGAGTAGCTTGAGCGTATTTTCTGTCATGCAACGCTCCTACATTTTCATTAAGTTTGAAAACTGCCCTTGAGACACGCACAAAAAAGGGGCCGGCCTCATTCTGTACCAACTCGTGATAAGTAACGAGAAAAAAAAAAACACTGCGCACACCTTGCGTCAGACGCCATCGCGTGGCAGGAGACGCAGAAGGGGTCATTTGCGCGCCGCACTTTAAAAGAAAAAGAAATATCTAAGAGCATCGGGTTCTGCGTTGTCGACACTTGCAGCGCCTTGCTAAAAGAAAGGCGCAACAACTGTGATAGTTGTTTGTTCACGCTTGCCCTGTGTATACCTGCGCTTCCTTTTTGAGCGTCCTTTTTTTTGTGCGTCATCAGGAAGCTGCAAGTGTCGAGATGTTCGTCGATTTTCAAGGGACATTCCAATTTTTTGCTATCGCATTCATTGCTTCGCACTCGCGGCGCAACAGTGACTTTTTTTTTGTCATGCAGCACATTTAGCAGCCGCTTCGTCCGGAATGCTCCTCTGCTCAAATCATATTGAATGAAGGTGATAGCACAGTTTGGTTTTATAATCTCTCTGATATCTTAAAAAATTAAAAAGTGTTTCGTTGCCTAGCGTAAAGCCGTGGCATAAGGACAGCATTTCAATTATATACCTTCAACGTAACCTATGGTACAATTTACATTTCATTTTAAGCGCTTATGATCCCGCTTGAAGCAGGAAAATTACGTAGTAAGTGCGAACTGTGAACTCTAGAACCGAACCGAATGCGAACACGAACCGTATATATGCTCGTATAGCAATTTGAATAGCTAGAAGCCATTGTGATAGCAGCTATAGAACCGCATATTTGATTTAAAACAAATATTAAGAAAATTGAACAATGAACATTACCATTACTTGTGAACGACAAAAAATACTAGTTTTGTCTACCGACTTAATCTAGTATACAACAGTGACTACGGAACCTTAAAGATATTTTGCAACTCTAGGTTGAAATGTACAGCAACCAATGCAGTACCGAGTGTGATACATTGCCACAAGGTTTTCAGTAAAACTGTGGCATGTATCAATCGACATTACAACGAGTGCCATTTTTATAAGGGGCTGAGGACACTTTATATACGGCAGCGCTAGAGTGTTAAGCAGGAAGGCCTTCATCCAGCGAGCAATATAGCGTAATTCTCGCTTGGAGGCTTGGGCAGCCCGTACATTGGTAATTCAATAATTAAAACAAGAGAAATCGCTCCTCACAGTTCCAAAGTTTCCTTCATTTTCCGCGTTTCATTTTCATTTCAGTTTCCTTCATTTTCCGATGCTGATTGTTCGATAAATATGTGAAAAGGGTTCAATGAACACTTGGTATATTTAAAATTCACTATTCGATTCGAGTGCCGAATCGAACACTGTGATTCGTTATTAGAAATTTTCGAATATTCACATGCCCTTAAAAATGAGATACCCCTTTTTTTAACCTTGCTTCCACAAATTTGCGTCCCTGAATTTCCACTGTCTTCTACGTTATAGTTATTGTGTGTACGGGCCGGTGTTTTGGGTTGGGAGCACCCAAGTGTTGCAAATAAATAAATAACTTGAGCGCAGTGATGATTTTCAGAAAATATTTGACTACTAGGCGTTATGTGCCCCGATGCAAGCTTTTGTGCCACCAGGGCTGCCTGTAGGGCCATTCCTATTATAGGCATAGCTATACGGAATGACGACAGCGAGGGCTGTCCTATATCAACTAATTGTGATGAATGACACTAAATCTGTAGTGATCCTACTGCTAATAGATTGATTACACTAGGAGTATAAGCATCATACTGCTACTACAACTAATACTACTACTACTACTACTACTACTACTACTAATAATAATAATAATAATAATAATAATAATAATCATACTTCAGCTGCTACTACTATTACTACTACTACTACTATTACTACTACTAGTGTGATTAGTGTGACTACCACCACCGCCGCCACCATTATTATTACCACTTACCACTTCTCCTACCACCACGACTACTTCTATGATCCTACCGCCGCTACTCTTACTACTAAAAGCGGGTTGAATCTCCGCATATCTGCCATAGAATGCATTATTTCAGTCGCCAGTGCCATGTTCCCGTTTAGTTACGGCCCTTGCACATTGGCGAGCACGCGCACTACGCCGTGCACTGGCATTGTTTGCGCGCGGCACGTGTGGACACACTGCGTTTGTGTGTGTGTGTGTGTGTGTGTGTGTGTGTGTGTTTGCGTGCGCGTAACCTTGCCTACAACTGTGTCCCCTCGTATGTGCCAGAACATTAGGAAATGAATTTCACATACAACGCAACTAATAATAACCACACTTTATTGACTTCGTTTCCAAATCCTCGACTTTCATATAATTTGGCATGACAAACGCTCCGAGACGTAGAGCACTGATCACAGCATTCATGCCACGTGTCCTTGAAATGCGTCGATTATGCAGTTATTCAACTTTTCCATGGGGCAAACACATCAGCTCTGGCTTTCCGGAATACTTTAAAAACGCTTCCACCCTGATGAAAAGTGACAACCATAAGTCCCAGTGAGACAAAGTGCGCAGCCGCATAATACAAAAGCGAAGTCGTTACTTCGTCTCAGTGCAGCATACATCTAACCAAAGTGTCAGAAACGCGTTTTGAAACGATGGCGAGTGATTGGCCGGAGACAAATGCAAAGCACACATTCAAGCAACCGGTTCAATAAAGTTGTAAAAGTGATGCTTTAGGTAAGACTCATGTGCTTTACGTCCGCTGCTTGTTGGTATAACGATATTAGCGCAACATCGTGTTCTTTTTGAATTAGCCAATTTCGAAAACATTAACTCTTGCCTCACTTCAGAACAGCTGCGTATGGACGTGAATATGAAATGGCATAACGAAAGGTTTGACGCAAAGGACACACTCACCTGTTGTTTTTTGGGAGCCCGAAGAATCTAGCGGGTCTTGTTCTCGAAGTATCCGAGTAACATAGCACGAAGGGCGAATTGCGCGTATTTTAAGACATCACGGCAGACAAGCACACTGGGAGCGAGCGCCATAAAAAATGCCGACACCACTGGCGCACCACAACTACACACAACGACGGCCACGAAGCTTTGTAACGGACTTCAAAGCCGCCGGTGCCAGCAAGGTGGAGGGCGCGGAGTCGGCAGGGATGACGCCCGCTGGTGGGGGGAGTTGCAACTTGCAAGGAAGGAAGCATATTTTAGTTTCCACCCATTTATGTGGTGGCACCCCGATTCCCTCGGCAAATCACGTGGCATTCTTCCCGAAATTTGCTACTACTACAAGAAACAAAAGCTAACGTCATACCGCTCTCACTGCTGCAGCTTTACACTACAAAGACTCTGATTTACTGCTATCTGAGGGTCAGTTAATTAAACATCCCTGAACAAACTACGGCGAACTTGGTAAGCCGAAGAAATAACCTACATTATGCATCGGACACTTTCCTTTCTTGCACTGTTCCTCCCATGCTCTTGAGGCTATCAAACTTCAATGCATGTGTCAGCGAACATCGCAAACACTGCTGTCAGCGACCATACGGAATCGGGAAGGCCTTGTATTCCTCCAGTATATTAAGGACAATGTATATATATATATATAGTTCAAAAAAATATATCAAGCACGTAGGAAAAATTGTTCTCGTAAGGACTAACGTTTCGGCCGCGGGACCGGCCTTCGTCGGAGGTCGGTCCCGCGGCCGAAACGTCAGTCCTTACGAGAACAATTTTTCCTACGTGCTTGATATATTTTTTGAACTGTTACTTCCGGGTCCTGTGTTATCCCTTCATTGTTTATATATATATATATATGTATATATATATATATATATATATATATATATATATATATATATATATATATATATATATATATATATATATATATATATATACAAGAAAAAATAACAAGAAAGAAATGCGACTTTCGTTGGTTTGGCACTGTATAAATTTCACTAACGTTTCGTCTGGTGGACCAGACTCGACAAAGTCTGGTCCCCCAGACGAAAACGTTAGTCAAAATATACAGTGCCAAACCAACGAAAGTCGTATTTTCTTTCTTGTTCCTTACTCTGAAATCCATTTATTCTAATGCACGCGCACTTCTACTTCGTCAGCTTCTCCTACCATCGCATTGTTCATACGTTACACTCTTCCCCCTCCCCTCGAGAAAGTCTCAGTTCAGAAGGTACAAAATAACGTCGTAGTTTGCTAACATGAACAATATCCGAGTTTCTACCTATAGGCAACACAGAGCGGTTGATCTCATTGTTCATTGGTGAGACTTTGCGTAGAATCTTGTAGGGACCTTCCATGACGGAACTCAGTTTGGCGTTGTTGGGATGCCATGGTGTCTCGTAAAGGACGAAGTCACCGACTTGCAACTCAATCGGAAGAAATTTTTTATCATAGATTACTTTGTTCTTATTGTGGTAGGCGATAGAATTATTAACAGCAGCTTTTCGCGCTTCCTCCACCGTTTGTTCTCGCTGTTTCAGTACAGTTGGATAAGATGGAATTCCATACATCAGGAAGGACGGTGCGTAGCCCGTAACTTCGTGAGGCGTTCTGTTGTATTCGTCTATTACCTCCGACAGCAGCTTAGTCCAACACTTCTGTGGCTCGTCATTGATCTTGCACTTAAGTCTGGTTACGATGGTCTGGTTTGTCCGCTCGTTCATACCATTGCATTGCGGATGATGAGATGAGGTGAAGAGTTGGTTTATTCGATTGTGTTTTAGAAACTGTTTAAATTTTCCTGCAGTGAATCCTGTTCCACGATCTGAAAGGAACTTCAGTGGCTTTCCGGCAGCAAAAATGGTTTTTAAGCATGAGATGTAGGCGTCGCTGTTCTCACTTTTCATGGGCGAACGCCCATACGTAGCGAGTAGCATGGTCAATAACGAAGTGGATAAACCTTTTTGATGAGCCATATTCACAAAGTCCCCCCAATGGAGTCCATCGCAAAAAGGTCAAAAGGCTGTTCAGCAGGAGGCAGGCATTCAAGTGTGCCATACTTCTTTGTTTTAGATGCGACGCATCTTATGCTCGGGGCTCTGTCCGTCCCTCCCGTGTCCCGCGTCCCCCCGTCCCGCGTCCCGCGTTCGGCCACTGTCATGAAGTAGGGAAGCACCCATTAATGCGAACCAGAACCCTGTAGTAATATGAAGGCCGTCAACCCTAACACAGTCATCAGAGTCATGGCCGAGAGCACAGAGAGGCTGCTTAGCAATGGCTAGGCAGGTGGTGTCTGTCGCCCAGGTTGGACCCCATTCCTTAATCTTGCTTGCATGTGTTTGGAGGGGGGCTTAGTCCGTCCCTCCTTCCCGCGTCCCACACCACCACAGCGCATACGCGTCCCCCTCCCCCTCTCTCTCCTAAGCTCACCGCCTTTCTCTCCTCTAGGAATCGTCTACTCTACGGAGCGGCCCCGCGTGCCACATACCCCCCTCAGCGCATGCGCGTCCCCTCCCCTGTGCTCTCCTACGCTCACCCCCCTTCCTCTACTCTAGGAATCATCTACTCTACGGAGCGGCGCTTGCGCGTCCTCTCCCCCTCTCTCCTCTAGGAATACTCTACTCTATGGAGCGGCTCCTGCTCCCCACAGCGCATGCGCGTCCTGTCCCCTTCTCTCCTCTTGGAATCATCTACTCTATGGAGCGGCTCACGCGTCCCACACCCCCACAGCGCATGCACGTCCCCTCCCCCCTCTCTCTCCTCTCCTACGGTCCCCCCCCCGTCCTTTCCTCTAGGAATCCTGTACGGAGCGGCGCGAACGACAGGTGGTGTGACAGCTGCTTACTCCGCTGGGGGGCGCCACGGTAGTTCCGCGGTATGAAAATGACGGAGCGCGCGCGCATCATTCTCTCTCCTGCGCAGCGCCGCGATGAGCGCCCGGACCACTGCCGTGAAATGAGAGCGGCGACGTTCCTCCCGCTCAAGCTAATTATCTCCCCGCTGCTTCGCATCCACACATGGTTCCCTTTAGCGGGAGATGGGGAATTTTTTTGTCTTCTTGCATCTCTGGCATGTATCACAATGCCGAATGTAGGTGGCAACATCGGTCACCATATCCGGCCGAATAATATTGCGGCGACAAGAGTGAGATTGTCTTCTTCACTCCAACATGCCAAGAATGTTGATGTGCGTTCTTAAGAATGGTTGGGCGTAGTTCATGGGGCACATAGATCTTCTTTAGTCCTTTTCTTTTGACGATGACTACGTTGTTTTCCAATGAATACGTTCCTTTTGGGCGGTCATTGCTGCATCGTTGAAGTTCATCGTGCGACAGAAGTTGAACTATTGGGGCTCTGGAGAGTGCATCTGCTGGTACGTTGCTTATGCGCTTTTGATGTTTGATGTTTACTTCATATACCGATAGTTTGAACGACCACCGGAAGATACGATCTTGAGGATTCTTAGTATTCTTCAGCCACTGTAGTGCAGAGTGATCCGCTACAACAGTGAATGGCTTTCCATGAAGGTAGAAATGCCATCTATAATGGCAAGGCATTCTCTTTCTGTAACAGCATAATTGACCTCGTGCTTAAGTAGTTTGCGGGAGTAATAGGCAACGGGATGTTCCTTGCCTTTGTCGTCAGGTTGCTTCAGCACTGCACCAGTGCCTTCGCCAGATGCATCACAGTACACAGTACATGGTCTCGAAGTGTCGTATATGCGAAGCACCGGTTCTTCAGTAATGCGCTCCTTCAGTTCCAGAAAAGCTTGCTCGCATGCTTCTGTCCACGTCCACTTGCTTCCTTTGTGGAGCAGTTTCGTGAGTGGGAGAGCGATGTCGCTGAAATGAGGGATGTACTGACGGTAAGTGTTTACAGTGCCCAGGAAACGCTGGAGGTGTCGGAAATTTAGGTGTCGGAAATTTGAGTATTGCCGCCACGTTACTTCGCTGAGGAGTCACTATTCCTTGTGAAATTTCGTGCCCCAAGTATTCAATGCTGGATCTTGCAAATTGACACTTTTTCCGTTTCAGTTTCACGTTCTCGTCTTTGAGAGCTTTCAACAGTGCCTCGATGTGTCGTATATGATCGTCAAATGTCCCTGAGTATACGACCACATCGTCAAAGTAATTGATAACATTAGTGAGCTGATGTTTGGCTATTATTGATTTCATGGCTCTTTTAAATGTAGCCGGAGCCTTCTTTAACCCGAACGGCATTACCAACCACTCATAATTGACCATTAGTCGTGACAAATGCAGTTTTTTGAACGTCGTCGGGATGCATTCGGACATGCGTCGGGATGCATTCGGATGTGTTTGTACACATCTTCACTGATACAAGTAATTGTTGCTCCTGTATCAAGAATTGCAGTTACTGGCCTTCCGTTGATGAGAGCATCGAACTGTATTAATGAAACTCTGGGTCGCTCTCCTCGTTTCCCTGTCTAGTCTCAATAGCGGACACGTTGCCGTGGCGCGGACATTCGTTGTGCCAATGAAACTGTCGTGGGAAACCAGCAGGTGAGCAATATCTAGATTCATTTTGGGGGGACACGCGGTCGAGAAGTCAATGTTGGCTGCTGCGGTCTGCTGAAGAGACGTGGAGCTCTTGATGTAGTACTAGGAGTACGAGTAACGGAAATTCCTCTCACCCGTCTTAAAGATGTCTCAACCCGTCGGGCAGCGGCGAGCCACTCTGATGACGAGTTGAAAGGCAGTCCGGCGAGCGCCAGTTCCACATCAGGAGGAACACCGTCAGTCAGTCCAGAAATGATGTGGCACTCTATAAGGTCAGCCGAAGAGACCAGTCGTTTTTTCTCGTCGTAGTAATCCTTGATGGTCTGCCCACCTTTTAGCCGGTAGTGTATGAAGAGACGAAAGGCATCTCCGTCAGTCGTAGCAAAGCGATTTCGCATGTCGCGCTTTATATCGTCCCATGTCTCGTCGTTGCCGAAAATCTGTCAGGTACCACTTGACCGCTTCCCCTTCGATGTATTCGCTGAAGTTGCTGACCTGATCGCGGTGTGTCCATGATGCCTCGGTCGCCTTCGTGTCGAAAAGGAGTAGCCACTTGTCGACGGGGACGTCTTCTGGTGTTCCCTTGTACTTCGGTATGTTGAGCGGAGGCTTTGGCCTAGCTATAACAGGTTGATGAGGCCAATCCTGTCGACTTCTGTGACGTTAGAGAACAGAGATACGTCGTGGTTCAGATGCTATCCATTTATTATAATGCACGCGCCATTCTTCTTCGTCGGCTTCTCCTACCGTCGCCTTGTTCATACGTTGCGCGCGCACACACACACACACACACACACACACACACACACACACACACACACACACACACACACACACACACATATATATATATATATATATATATATATATATATATATATATATATATACGCTTCTAAAAAACTGTTTATTGGTGACGTTTCGATCGGAGACCGATCTTCATCAAGACAAAATTTACCAGGCGCCGATGCGCTTTTATATCATCGCCGTGCCGAGAGAAAAAAGAAAAAAAAAAAGAAAGTGAGAAGAAGCGTACATACTGATAAGTGGTCACACGACCACGTGCACGTACTGCTACATGCGCATAGCACCTGTATTTGGAAAAAAAAAAATAAAATAAATAAATAAATAAACAAATAAAAAAATAAAACGGTGCAAAAAATAAACGAGTGGCCAAAAAAAAGAGAGAGTGGTCACACGACCATGTGCGCGTATTTCTACATAGACATAAACACGTGTTTTCTAAAAAAAAAAGAAAAAAAAACCGAAAACACGAAGTGGACATGTTAAGTACATTCCTGTGGTGCCCCCGGCACATACCAAGATATACGAAGAAGCATGTTTCAAGAAAAAAGTGAACAAACCAAAAATATGTAGATATACATCGATGGTGCAGGTGGGCACGTTAAGCACATTCCAGTGGTACATTGTGAAGGTTCACTACGCAGGCTCATCTCTTCCCGGAGCTTGAACACAACAACACAGTACATTCCTTTCGTCCATTGTCACGTCCCACCTATTCTCCCCTGCCCCTCCTTAGCTGCTCCTGAAGCCTAGTGAGGGGGGTCTACGTTCCTACGATCTCCGGTCTGTGGCTCAAGAATAATTGAGAAGAAAATGGAGAGTGTTCTTCACATTTTTGACGTGGGGTTCGAATATGTCATTCACTCGGTTGTCTGAGGAGGGATTTCATTGTAGAGGGGAATTATTCGAAAGTTGCCCACCCTTCTCGGAATGCGCGTGCAGATCTTGCATGCCCGACAACGTGTTCCGAGTGATATGCGAAAAAATACTAATTAAAAAAGGGAAAGAAGTTTGGTTAGGATCATTATTATCCTGAATCTTCCAGAGCGCGGATTGAAGACAGTGTACCCGAAGTGATATTTAGACCAGCCTTTAATGTATCAAATTTATAAATCATGTATGATTCGCGCTGCTCACGCTCCCTTGTACTGGAGAAACCGCTTTGTAAGAGTGTGACCTTGATGGAATTAAACGGGTGGTTTTCGGAGTTTATATGCCGAGACACAGGCAGATCCGGAAGCGAATGAGCATGTGAACGATGGTTATTGAAGCGGGTGCGGAAGGCCGTGTCAGTCTGACCTATGTATTGAATACTGCATATTCCGCACTCGAGAAGGTATACTACATTAGAGCTGTCGCAGTTAAGGTTTGAGTGAATGGAGTATTTGAAATTGGAATGTGTGCTTTGAGCAACGTTGGTTACCTGTATGTGTTTGCACACCTTGCAGCGGGCCTTGCCGCATGGCTGACATCCAGTTATAGGTGTCTTATCGGTTTTTGAACGAACAAGATAATCTTTAATGTTTTTGGGGCGTCTATATACAACTGGCGGAGGGGAAGGGAAAATTTTTGATAGCCGTTCACTCTGTTGTAAGACGTTAAAGTGTTTCTTTAGAATTTTGTTTACGTTGGGGGGGTTGCTCCCAAATGTTAGAACTAAGTTTTTCCGTCCCTCTTGTTTTAATTCTTTCTGCTGGTAAAGTAGCTGCTGGCGATCTAGGTTTGCCGCTTTATGTATGGCGTCGTTGACTATAGAAGGAGGATAATGTTGCTTTGCAAGTGTGTTGCGCAAGTTCTCTGCGTTGGCCTCAAAGTCTTCGGCGCGGGAGCAAATTCTTTTGAATCGGTGGGCCTGCGAGTACGGGATGGACGTCTTGCAGTGACGAGGGTGACAGCTATCGAAATGAAGGTATTGCTGCCTGTCTGTAGGCTTTTTGTAAACGTTAGTAGTTAATGACCCGTCTTTTACCTTTACGTGGACGTCTAGGAAATTTATTTCAGTTGTTGAGTATGCATCGGTGAATGTTATGTCTGGATGAACTTTGTTGAAAGATTCTATAAAATTAATTAAGCTCTCTTGCGTATCCGTCCAAATAATAAAAATATCATCTAAGAAGCGTCTGTAAAGAAGTGGCTTAATTTTCTGGGTTGATAGAAACTTAGTTTCAAGATCATTCATAAAGATGTTTGCGTAGTTAGGTGCCATACGAGTCCCCATAGCAGTGCCATTAATTTGTAAATAGTATTGGTTATGAAACTCGAAGTTGTTGAGTTGAAGTAACAGCTTAGCAAGGGTTTCAATGACTGTTGGGTTTGGTGAGTCATCCAATTTATGCGCACTATAAGACTCTACTAATGTTTTGATGCCGTCACTATGCGGAATATTGGTGTACAGGGAAGTTACATCAAGAGTTACAAGGAAGGCACCATCAGGGATTTTTACATCTTTGATCGTCCTAATGAAGTGGTTGGTATCACGTAGGTAGGAGGCATGTGTAGGCGGTATGTTCTTAATTAAGGAGTCTATGTAACTTGATATTGGTTCGGTGAGGGTACCTCTTCCTGAAATTATTGGTCGGCCGGGGTTTCCTTTTTTGTGTATTTTCGGAAGCATATAAAACCGTCCTGGTGTGGCACGTGCTACAGTAAGCGCCCTAGAAAGTTTGGGATCTAACTCTCCGAGCTCTACCAGATCATGGAGTGCGGTGGTTATTATTGCTTGATGTTCTAGTGTTGGATCTTTATCAAGTGGTTTGTAGAAAGAGGTGTTAGTTAATTGGCGGGTGCCCTCTTGGATATAGTCGGATTTATTTAATATTACAATCCCTCCCCCTTTATCCGCTGGTTTTATGACGATATCTGTTCGATTCCATCAAGGTCACACTCTTACAAAGTGGTTTCTCCAGTACAAGGGAGCGTGAGCAGCGCGAATCATACATGATTTATAAATTTGATACATTAAAGGCTGGTCTAAATATCACTCCGGGTACACTGTCTTCAATCCGCGCTCTGGAAGATTCAGGATAATAATGATCCTAACCAAACTTCTTTCCCTTTTATTATTAGTATTTTTTCGCATATCACTCGGAACACGTTGTCGGGCATGCAAGATCTGCACGCGCATTCCGAGAAGGGTGGGCAACTTTCGAATAATTCCCCTCTACAATGAAATCCCTCCTCAGACAACCGAGTGAATGACATATTCGAACCCCACGTCAAAAAAATTGGCCGCGTATCTGCGTGCTTCGCTGCAAATGTCGTCGAAAGACGATAGTCTTGTGCCGACTGCACTGCATGAGCGGCATGAGTACCACAATTTAATAGCTGGGCTAGCCGCTGGGCTCGTTTTTCGGACGTTTTCCGGGCGCGCTTAGACGGACGCCGGCGTTTCTCCGCTGAAATTTGGTCGTCGGTCTTTTCTCTGCGTTCTCTGATCATGACTTGTAGAGTGGGTCGTATTTCATCAAGCGGCCATATATGCTTTGCCTTGCCTGAGACAGCGCTCTTCTACGATGAATCAGCCGCATCTGGCTGGCATTGATAAAACAGAAGAGGACGCCATCTACAGCGCTACCGGGGAACATCGGCTTGTGTTGAACAATGCTGCTGCCAGGTGGCAGCACCACAGCCAGCCACAGCGTCGAAGTTAAATCACTGGGCGGAGACTTGTTTTTTACACAGCAGCGCCGCGTAATAAACACTAGGATCTTTGTAATTACGTATCTATAGATTTTGTTTTAAAGGAACACTGTGAATAGTACTAAGGTATTGATGTTGTGCCTCAGGTATGCGTAATATTTGATTTTTAATTGCCCACGCTCACCCGTATGAACACATGCTTCTTGGTCAAGATTGGAGGTCGTAAGGCAGGGGGGTTAAAGTTTGGCCAGCTAGCTGAATCGTGTGACGTGCCGATAAACAGACAAACAGACAGACAGACGGACAGACAGACAGACCAAAATTTCTCCGTTTAGGTATCCCAAGAAAGACTATCGTCTATAAAATGTGAAGAACACTCTCCATTTTCTTCTCAATTATTCTTGAGCCACAGACCGGAGATCGTAGGAACGTAGACCCCCCTCACTAGGCTTCAGGAGCAGCTAAGGAGGGGCAGGGGAGAATAGGTGGGACGTGACAATGGACGAAAGGAATGTACTGTGTTGTTGTGTTCAAGCTCCGGGAAGAGATGAGCCTGCGTAGTGAACCTTCACAATGTACCACTGGAATGTGCTTAACGTGCCCACCTGCACCATCGATGTATATCTACATATTTTTGGTTTGTTCACTTTTTTCTTGAAACATGCTTCTTCGTATATCTTGGTATGTGCCGGGGGCACCACAGGAATGTACTTAACATGTCCACTTCGTGTTTTCGGTTTTTTTTTCTTTTTTTTTAGAAAACACGTGTTTATGTCTATGTAGAAATACGCGCACATGGTCGTGTGACCACTCTCTCTTTTTTTTGGCCACTCGTTTATTTTTGCACCGTTTTATTTTTTTTATTTGTTTATTTATTTATTTTATTTTTTTTTCCAAATACAGGTGCTATGCGCATGTAGCAGTACGTGCACGTGGTCGTGTGACCACTTATCAGTATGTACGCTTCTTCTCACTTTCTTTTTTTTTTTCTTTTTTCTCTCGGCACGGCGATGATATAAAAGCGCATCGGCGCCTGGTAAATTTTGTCTTGATGAAGATCGGTCTCCGATCGAAACGTCACCAATAAACAGTTTTTTAGAAGCGTATATATATTTTTCCTATTTTGTTCTACGGCAACCGAAGCCAGACTCTTCATAATCTACGTATATATATATATATATATATATATATATATATATATATATATATATATATATATATATATATATATATATAACACAAACACTATTTATTTGTTTGTGTGCACCGCAACCAGGTTTTGTCTGTATGCTTATGCGAAGCAGTACAGTAGGAAATCCACTATAACAGCGACAGCAATTCCTATGCTGGAAATTACTGCTAATACATGTCGTGTCGTTTTTATTAATGACGCCTCGGTACTCACCAGTTATGGCAGGGCTGCACAACAGCAGAGGCAGCAGCGTTATGCCTGCAAATCCCCATGCTGCTGCGACGGCGTCAATGCCGAAGTAGTCGGCGATCACGACGGGCTTCAGGCTCATGAGGCATCCCAACAGCATCGTGGAGCAAGCGCACACTAGTATGTACGATAGAAATGAGCACGTCACCGGTAGCACAAGAAACGTCCCGCCAAGTAGGAAGAAGTTCGCCGACACCAGCGTCGTCCGGCTCACCAGTCCGCTGTCAGCGATGAAAGGAAGCGCGATGCGTCCCATTATTTCTGCTGGAGCGCAGTAAGAAACCGAAAGGTCCGCGTGATGGCGTGCCGATCCCTTGTCTAGAGCGTAATCTATAATTGTTGCTGGAAAGACAGCCACAGTGTAGTCGATCGCGACAACAGCGAGCACAACTGCGTAGAACCTTGGCACCGCTAAAAGTTGAACAATCTGCTGGAACACAGTAAGGCCTGTTGACGATCCCAGATGGCATGGACCTTTTTTTACAGGTACTGCGCACAATCCAACGGTGTTATACTGAGCCGTCTTCTCTGTACACGTGCTTGAGTCTTTCGGAAACAAATACGCTGTACTTTCATTTTTCCGCACCGAGTTGGGCGTTTGTAAACCTACTGTCGGTAGCGATTTCTCCGTCTCAGACTGTAGTGGGCTACTCACCAAAACAGTTCGACTTTCCATGTGGGGTAGGATGGAGCTCGTAGCAGAAATATACATTCTACTGCTGTGAAGGCTTTCCAGCTTGTCCACTTGTAGTGACACAGGAGTCGCAGGCAACGTCATGCTTTCATGAAGGTTCTGCACAGATGCTTGGTGAAATTTTTGTGGCGTCGAGATTGCTGCCAAGCTGTTCGAACTTGATATAGTGACAGGTTGTGCATTTGAATGCCTTTTGTTTCGCTCGCCGGTGTGCCATGGCGGCTCTTTGAGCAGTAGTGACAACGCTGTAACGTTCATGGTTAGGGCGGCGCACACGAGCAGAGCTCCTCTGAAGCCATAAGCGTCTTTGAGAGACGTAAGTATTATCGGGTACAGCAGGGAGCACATGGAATATCCAGCGAACTTCATGCCGCTGGCTATGCCCCGGTACTTGTCGAAGTACATCATCACCACGATGATCAGAGTTATGCACACCACACCAACGCCGATGCCTGCGGGAAGCGAAAATAAAAAAAAAACTGGATGAGTACCCGTATATATATATATATATATATATATATATATATATATATATATATATATATATATATATATATATCAAGAAGTACTGCACAGGCAGATATACGGTAATGTATCTGTGAACCTGTCTCGCACCTGTTAAACCGGCAAAAGCGCAAATAAGCAATGCTATATTCTGCGCCTCATGCCATCTTACTGCTGAAGGAAAACCCGGTCAGGCTCCTGAAACGTTGGGTATTTCAAAGTACGTTTTGGTGGAATTTTGTTTCCTTAATTAAATTATCCCCAACCAGGAAGATATCCGCCGAAAGTTTACGTTCAAGTGCATTTTCTGAGATGTTCTTATTTCTTGGGCGTTCTTATTTGCTTTCTGAAGGATGTTGCAGATTTTTGGTAGCATTTCCTTGCTTCCAAATTGAACTCATACATAAAATTGGCATCCTCAGTAGAGTATACTCAAATGCAATATCGTTATATTTTCACATATAATTTATTACTGTTGCTGTTCGCATGCCAAAGTAACGCCGTATAAAGTAGTGGTTCAAGTTTCTAACTGAATTATGATAACTACTTCATTTTTGGAAAAGTAGAGAATTGCCGCACCATTGGAAAAATTGTATCTCATGATCAAGAAAGTTCGCGTTTCTCATTTAGACTATCTCGATTACTGCTCATCTTCCACACACTGGGCAGTTTGCCTTCTTTTCATAGGCTACTTTCCAGCACTATCGAAATTACGATGGAGGCGAAATGGTAGAGGCACGTGTACTGTGCGATGTCAGTGCACATTAACCCTTTCAGACGCAACCTAGAACTGTCTGTAAATGGGTCAAAAGAATACAACGTTATCTCAAGGCACTCAATATACTATTGCAACAAAAATAATGTCATAATATGTTCATTTATGTGTGTTATAGTAACTTATTCTAATTAAGTTGTAATTAAATATCTCTTTATCCTGTAGTCATTCATGCTCTATTTTTGCAAAATAGAATGAAATCTCGAGCTAGAAATATAGTACAAATTCGTTTTTCGTTATGTCCATTTACAGCAAAGAAAAAAGTATACTTTTAACATGGCTCGCAGGACGCGGCTCATGGAACGACTCGTCGAACGGGGTAGTGCCTCCCTCAATGTAATCATACGCAACATTACGGTGCGAAATGAAGTTAAATGAAGACAAAGTGTTACGCAGGAGGTTAAATCTATCCGAAGCTCAATGTATCTCGCTTCTTAGCCCCTAGTTGATACAAGGAGCAAAACAAGTCATGTACACAATTGTGTACATAGCGTCTCAAAGGGTTAAAGAACACCAGATGGTCGAAATTTCCGGAGTCCTCCACTACGGCGTCTCTCATACTCAATTTTGTACTTTTGGGCCGTAAAACCCCAGATATTATTATTATTATTATTATTATTATTATTATTATTATTATTATTATTATTATTATTATTATTATTATTATTATTATTATTATTATTATCGAAATTAGATTGAAGATAGCTTTCTTCGTATGCTATATTTGATCTCAGAAATGCTGAAAGAAAACTGATGATGGAATGGAAAACAGAAATCAGCGCAACCTCATTCTGCGCCCATCGATCTCAATTTTTAGGGGTGTTCGAATAGTGAATCTTGCAACCTGAATCGAATACGAATCGAATAGTGATGACACCGAATCGAATACGAATAGTAATTACATACTGTTCGAATAGTAAGTAGACCATTTTCAAAAGAGTCCTTACAACACCACAACATTTTATTTGAAACAAATATTCGCAAACTTTCACCAAAGACCATTACAGTTAGTTTTAATCGACTGAAAATACTACAATCACGAAAGCTAAGGTAAGCTCGTGTACAGCAGGAACTAGAGCCTTCGTAATATTTTCTAACTGTAGGTTCAAACACACTATTCACTAAAGTTATCAATGTAAGACTTTGTCGCTTCATTTTAAATAAAATTGGGACACAAAAACTAAACAGTTTTCAACCAATCACCATGGGTGCAGATAAAGATGCAATGAAGCAGATCAACCTGCCATCACAACATGGCCTGCGCCCCGAAAGCATGTAACAATCAACGTTTAAATCTACATCTGCAAGAACAATTTACGCAAACGCAGCACTCGCATCTCTTGTTAGTCATGAAGTGCAAGCAGTCGTAGCGCCCACCTTCAGTTAATACAAGATGAAGACAGGATCTGATTAATCCGATACAGCTTCAGGATAGTAAAAAGTGAGCAAGAGTAGAGTTTTCGGAAGAAACGCGTGCAACCGGCAATCGCTGTGTCGGTAGTCTCGTAAAAGCTTGGGCTGCGTGCAGATGACTTTAGGGATTAAAAGAAGAAGTGTGACCTTCAGCTGTTCCAAAGTTTCATTGTTTTAGGGTTCTCCGTCGGCGCTGATTATTCGAAAACTATTGGGAAAATATTCGGTACTTCGAATATTTTCGAAAATGTACTATTCGATTCGAGTACCGAATCAAATACAGCGCTTATTCCATTCGTTATAAGAAATTTTCGAATATTCGCAAACCCCTAGCAATTTTTGATTACAATCTTACAACATAACTACTTATACACATTCATAAAACATATACGTTTATATAAGATTCATTAAAAAACAGTCCGCTACATAAAACTTTACGAAAACATTTCTCTATAACTCTTTATTCTTAGCCTTCTTTGGTGATTAAAACTATTCTAGCTTATCTTTGTTTCTTTTGATTCCTTAATCCCCTTTCCACCAGCCTAAGAGAGTAGAATATGCGGACCGAAAAAAGGACGGGACACACATCGCATCATTCAACTATACATAGGGAAAACTGAGTGATGCCTTAACGAGAGTCTAAGAGAGCACAGTGATAATGTTGAGAACGTTTGCAGCGGTAATCTCGCAACTCACCGCCACATGTGCTTGTGCACGCCTAAATTTGATCAGAGCGCCATCATATCCCGCAACCTAAAGAAATAGGTGAAACTGATAGTACAGGCCGAATCAATTTGGGAACGCGCAGAATCATGTGTTAGTATAGCTTCATTGGCGTTATCTAAGAAAGATACACATTTTTTGAGTGCCCAGTAATTTGTAATGCGCAGGCCCTGTGTCACGTGCTTCAGCGTATATATTCAATGCTTCTTTCTTTTTCTAATAAACAAATTTAAAGCTGCGCTCTTTTGTGTCCCGTCTCTTCTCTATGCGCGTGTACATAGCGCATCCACATCGTCATCTGGCTCACCTCCTTTTCCCCATGCTGTGAGCAAAGACAATACGAACCGCCTATTCAATTTACAGATGAAAAAAATTGAGGACAACCACAAATGCTTCTTCTCATTGTCACGTGGAAGGTGTCTCCGAGCTTTATCGTGCAATGAAACAAATTGCCACCATGGCTAAAACCGCCAGGCCTGCGCGGAACGCGCAACACCGTCACAGCGAAAGCTGGAAGAGCGGCCTTTCTAGAGCTGTTTTTAAACAATCTTGGAGCAACTACTACAAGCTCACTTGCATGGTACCTACTACGCCATAAACCATCATAATTTTGCAGGAGGGAAGCGTCCATTATTCCATTATTCATCATTTTTCGGAAAAAAAGCGGTACCAGCTACACACTTGTAACGCATTATGTGCACTTTGTTGATGCTGTGGCTGACGACGATGAAGAATTATGCCTGAGGCTTTTGTAATGGGTTGGAGCATTGAAAGACCTACTCGTTACGCAATTCGCATTGTGTGACGCCTGGAATTGTTACTTAACTGTTCTAAAACGCTTTATTACGCATGTTAAAGCGATTCCTTACCCGACATGAAGCCTACATAGGATCAGTTTGCAACGTAGTTTCAAGCACAGAGAGAGACAGATACTCTTTATTGGAAAAAACAGAGATTTTTGCCGGCGTCTATATAGCGCTGGACATGCTACTCTGTATAGGGATGGGGAAGGGGACTAAAAAAATTTCAGAAGAGAGGGAAGAAAAGAATGAGAAAAAAAGAATATAAACAAATAAGAACGGTGCATGTGAACCTGATAAAGGTATTTACAGTTAGGGTGTCAGGTAAGTTAAGCTTTTCCTATGGGACTTATTCGATCATTAGAGCGTTCAGCAAGGCCAATTTTTGGACAGGTAATTCACTAACGAATGTATAACCCGACGCTGTATTGAATGTCCGGGCACAGGGCCCAATATGTTGCGCAACGTTAACTGTTCGTGGTAAATCATGTCCACTTGTCGTTCAAGCAATTGTCTCTCGTCGCGGTACGCGGGGCATTCACGTAGTATGTGCTCCACTGTTTCTATGTTACCACAGTTATCACAACAGGGACTTGTGGTACGCCCAATGCGGTACAAATAACTGTTCGTGTATGCCACGTTCAGTCGCAGACGATGATATAATGTCTCTAGGTGACGAGGGAGTGGATGGGAAATTTTCGCTCTGACTTCTGGGTCAACACAATACAGGAAGTTATCTTTGCGAAACGGCAAATTCCACAAGCACAGGCGTAGCTCAGTGGTATAGTGCTGGCCTGCCACGCAGAGGACCCGGGTTCGATTCCCATTCTGTCCTAGGCATTTTTTATTAATTTAGTTTTTTTTTCTTGTTTCGCGCGATACTGGTTACGGACACCGGCGGCGGCGGCGGAAATCTACGGCGCAAAAACGGGCCCTTTTGATGTGATCTCATAACAGCTTTCTCTGTAATAATAAAGTTGCAGCTAACAAAGACAAGTATCCATTCAATAATGGCCTGTCAATAACAAAAAAGTCACAGTTTCGCCGCAACTGCGAAGCAATGAATGCGATAGCAAGAAAGTGGAATGTCACTCGAAGATCGGCGAGCAGCTAGATACTTGCAGCTTCCTGCTGAAGCACAAAAACGACGCTCGAAAAGGACGCGCAGGTATAGAAAAGGCTAGCGTGAACCAGCAACTGTCACAGTTGTGGCGCCTTTGTGTTTGAGCAAGGCGCTGCAAGTGTCGACAACAGAACCCGACGCTCTTAAATATTTCTTCTTTAAAGTGCGGCGCGCAAACGACCTCTCTGCGTCTCCTGGCACGCGATGGCGTCTGACGCAAGGTGTGCGCAGTGTTTTTTCTCTTTCTCATTATTATCACGAGTTGGTACAGAATGAGGCCGGCCCCTTTTTCGTGCGCGTCTCAAGGGCAGTTTTCTAAACCTAAAGAAAATCGTAGGAGCGTTGCATGACAGAAAATATGCTCATGCTAACTGAGATTCACATGCCGCCAGCGTAGACATCGTGTCTATAAATAACTGGCCATTGTTGTGCAGTCGCATGCATGGTGCGTGGCTGAGTGGTCTAACGAAGCAAGCTGCGGAGGGGTCGCCGGTTCGGATCCGCGGTCGGGTGCCTTGGAATTTTTAAAGACGATAGTCTTTCTTGGGATACTTCAACGCAAAATTTTGGTCTGTCTGTCTGTCTGTCCGTAACACGATTCAGCTACTCGGCCAAAGTCTGACTGCGCTTTCTGAACGCCCAGCCAACTTGAACAGCCGTTTTCGTGCATACTTGTGAACGTTGTCGATCAAAAAGCAAATATTACGCATATCTGAGGCGCGATGAACAATACAAAGTATTGGGCGGTGTGTTCTTTTTATAGAAAATACATAGATACTGCATTCTAAAAAGACCCTAGTGTTTCTTAGGCTGCGCTGAAAATGCGGGCTGCCTGCAAAAAGCGAAGAGCTGTCGTCTATCTTCGAGGTCGCTCGAAGTGCCGCGTGTTTCATCCGACGCAAGTGATAGCTGGCGCAGTCTGCACTCGTCGCTGCAAACAAGAAAAATGTCTTTTTCGTGGTCGCTCTGCGCGACTTCGCTTTTTTACACGGTGCCAAAAACACCGCGCTTGCGGCGAGAAGACGCTTGGGTCATGCTTGCGGACGGAAATGGTCGAGAACAGCATCACAGGTGGCCGCGGATGAGACCAGGACTCGTATAGTACGAATGGGGCAGAAGATCATCGTTTTTCGATGACATTTGCAGCGAAGCACGCAGATGCGCGGCCAATTTTTTCTTCTGATATATTTTGCTTTGTGCCTTTTGTATATATATACTTACATATACATATCCCGGAAAATGACGGTGACAGTGACGGGAAAAATCAGCCGAGATAGATAGATAGATAGATAGATAGATAGATGGATAGATAGATAGATAGATAGATAGATAGATAGATAGATAGATAGATAGATAGATAGATAGATAGATAGATAGATAGATAGATAGATAGACAGATAGATAGATAGATAGATAGATAAAACACTTTATTGAAGTCCTGAAGGAGGTCCCCCTATAAATCAGCCGAGAGTGTCCACATATAATGGTTATTGCAATAAAAAGTGTGGTTGAAGAAAACATGTAGCTGGGCGAGTTGGTTCATAATTAAAAAAAACGGGTATGCGCTTAATTATAAACAGGGACACAGTTAGACGATCGCGGACGAGCACTAACTTTTCCACTTACTTCTTTTTTCGTCAGACTTTAATATATACGCATAAACAGATATGCCTAATCGTGCGGGTCACATCGTCACGAGCTAACAGATTGCTACTCAGTGATGCCAGTTTAGCGGATTTTCCGCTAAATCTCGCAGATTTTATTTTATTCTGACGGGAAAAGAATTTGTCTAGCGGCTAGCGGATTTTTTGACGGGCCATTTGCATACATAGCGGATTTCTGGCGGATGCCTCACGCAGTGCCCTGATTCAAAATCGTCGGAAGCATTGCTGGAGAAACTTAGGAATACGTAATCAGCGAAACGTACTACTGGTTGGCAAGATCCCGTGCCCGGTAAATTGCGTGCAATAAGTTCCACGGTCTGATTAATGACAGCGATGAACCACTCAAAAATTTTGCAAGGGTGCAGGACACGGTTGCTATCTCTCGTCGTATAGCTGTTTAAAGGGATCGTAAACCAGTGGGCCGACATTAAAATGCACTTGGAGATGGCGAGGCGCACTGAAAAGTGCTATGCGGCAGAACGTGATGTATGTTATGTACGGTGAGAATCAGATCAATTTGGGGTAGTTACTTTTTTTGAGACCGATTCTGACAGATGTTCAGAGGTTAACAAGGCATTCGAGATTGAGTAGATGGGGATCAAAACAAAGCTGCCGAAAGGCCTCATGACTTTGTTTTCAAGCTTGCTTCAAGAAAGAATCGTGATTCCGATAGAGGAGATGGACGTTCTGATATCCAGACCTGAGGACTACTTTTAACCCCAAGCCGTATCTGGGCTACCTGTTTGAGACGTACGTTGACAGCATGAAGGCTGAGAAGACCGGCGGGTTCTCTTTCTCGCCGATATATGAAGATGTGATGCGCGAAAGCTTCATAACATTTATTACCGGGCGCTAGAAGATCGAAATCAGACGGTGACTTCCCGGCATCACAGTTTTCTCCAGAAGACATCACTTTTATCGGTCGAAAACAGTTTTTTTCGTCATGAAGGAGCCATTGATTCACACACCCGCTGGAAGCAATATCAGCGGCTCCCGGAATCAATCGCAACATTGAACACCAGCGGAGCAAAATCGCCCTGCTGCGCTGCGAAACATTGGAATAATGCTGCATTAACTAACCAGCTCAACGCTCAACCTTTAGTGAACATTTATAACTTTAGCCTCATCTATGATGAGGGTGACGACAACCGTAGCACTGAAGCCCTATAGTATTCTAGGTACCCCTTGAAGACTTCTTTATATGTTAGTTCAGCTCTCGTAATTTTGGGAGCCTTTAAGATTGAGAAAGTTTTTTATCATACGAAATTTCACCGTTGTTCGAACAAAATAAGTCTCAGCGGGAAATTTAGCGGATATGCTTTAGAATCTAGCGGAACCTGGAGGATTTCTTATTGCTTTCTAGCGGATTGCTCACGCCAATCGATGGCAACACTGATTGCTACAACGCTCGCAAACATTACTCACTATCAAATAAAGAAATGGACGTGCTGCCAAGCACAGCCTATCAAAGATATATAAAAAATTTCGATCAATTCGCGGGCTGTGCTAACTGGCCTTGCCCAATATTTTCATGTTTCGGAAATTCGGCGCTCATATGCAAGTTTGGCAACGCACTGGCAAATGCGCGTTTGCCAAACCAGGCACTGCGTCAACGATCGTGCAAGGGAACGTAAGCTGTCAGTTAGAAATAATGGCAGCGTAATTCCTTTACATGCATTTAGCTGTTCCTACTCTGTTACTTAATGGACAGTCGCTTCGTCCAACTATTTGCCAAAGCACTTCTGTTGGCGGCTGCGCAATCCTTTCTGTGCGTTGAAAAATTGAAAACAGTAAACTAATTGTATTTTGTCACTTTGCAGTATTATGAGGCATGGGCGACAAGGAAAGAACAACTCCGTGCTATGACAGATGCTTATGGACTATTTTCATCATGTAATTATATTTTTTTGAGCTTCATACTTAATTTTTTTACAGTTACTCACGCCACAGCGAAGGTATTACATTGGTATCAAGTACGAAAACCAACTTCACTTCTACCGTGAAGCAGGCCCACAGTCAGTGTCATCCACGTCATGTTTGGTGCAAACACGGCACCCAGTAGTCCAGCCCAGAGGAAGACGCTGCCGACCATTCCCATCTGAAGACGGACATGTGCCCTTGACCTAGGGGATAATAAGAAGACTGCAGTGCATGCACAGAGAAATGAGTAAGCCATGCACTTGTCATATGCTCATATTCCTAGGCGACATTTGTTATATTTAGACGCCTAGTTCCGACGAAA
>JALIZH010012006.1:0-35271 GCA_030522465.1 Rhipicephalus appendiculatus
GAACTGCTCCTGGTCCATGGAGGCCAAGATCTGTGGGTCGATGGGAGTCAGCACCGGCTTCTCCATCGTGAAGTCGCTGTCGAAGTTGCTCACGTCCGCCGTGTTTTTCTGCAGAAAAGTGGAATGAAATTACTAAGTAACATTATAATAATACAAATGTACATCAAGTTGCCCATAGTTCCGTTGTGAAAACCAACACACAATGAGGCCAAAGGAGGAATAGAGGACGCTAATTGTAGCCTGTTAACTGTATTGTAGTAGTTGTCATATAAATGATGAAGATATTAATGTGGGCAAAAAGACAACTTGCTGCTGGCAGGGACCGTACCTGCAACCTTCGTATAACGCCTCCGATGAACGACCAATTGAGCTAGAGCAGCTTCGTCCTCCGAAATGCACAGAAATACCCGATAAAGCAGACGGCAGGATGACCGCCGCTGTAGCTCAACTGCATCGGGCACGTTATCCGAAGGCAGCAGGTTCAGTCCTTGCCGGCGGCTAGTTGTCCTTTCGTCCACTTTAATGTCATCATTTATATGATAATCTTTATAATACAGTTAATACAGTTGACGTCCCCTGTACCTTCTTTGGTTTCATTCTCATCTGGTATTCGTTCACGTGGTGTGTAAAGTACAAAAAACGAGCCCTTAAGTTCCCCTTCTTTCGTTGATTTATAGTTCTGTGGAGGAAATAAAGCCATTGTAGTGCAACGGCAATTCAGAGAGAGCGTTGTGCAAGAGCTCAGAAAATGTTACTCTGTGTAATGCACTGAAAAAAGCACCGCTAAAGCATGGCGTGGGTAGGTGAACAAGGTTCGTGAAACCTAAACAAACGAGGCTGGCTGGCGAACTACAAAATGCCGCAAAGGAATCGCACGGGAAATTACCAGGCAGGCATAGGGGGGATGCCATTTTAGCGGCCCACCGGCATCTGCTGGCGAGCGGCGCACAACAGGCTCAAGGTCGGTAAAGAGTCTGCGTTGGACAACGGGATCGAAACGGCCAGAAGAGATGACAGGGCAGAACGACGAGAGGAGCGGGAGAATATCGTACACGTGCGGCCGACACGGCCAGAGGCGTCAAAAATAGACCGCATTCCCGCGGCAAAGTTAGCTGGTGCGCGCCGCGCTCTTGAGCGGGCCTGTCTTGAACGAACAGGAAAAGGAGGAAATACAGGACCGGATCGTTGAGTGCGAGGAATGCGCCCAGGAAGACATGAGTTGCAAAAGAAAAGCCTGGGGTGAAGGAAGGGCGGTAGTTGGCGAGCGCGGCTATATACCGTCCATGTGTTCGAGGGCGAGCGCGCTGGCGTTGTCGTACACTGCGCGGAAACGCGCCCGCTTAACGAGAACAACCATCATTCGTCTCACCAATTCGGTGCAGTTCGCAGCAATAGCTGTGGGTCAGACGCCTTAACGAAATTTTATGAATTAAACTATTTAGTGTATATGTGTCCACGTGGCTGTACAAAGTGTTATATGTGTGTATATGTGAACACTGCATAGGTCGGCATACTCGCGAGTCTAAGTCTGAGCGAGTCTGGGTGAGTAATATTTTGACGAGTTTAAGTCCATGTGAGTCCGGTCGAAGAAAGTTTTGGTGAGTCTGAATCCGAGTGAGCACTAAGTACGAAATATATTACTTCAGTGAGTTTGAGTGAGCTCCACCTTTTTTTTTTTTTTTTTTGCCGACCTATAGATTACTGTATATACAATAACCAACACCCGGACACCTGGAGTAGCAAGCGAGGCAATAAATCAGGCTAGCGTCTTCGGGTGTATAATTAGACATTTATCCATGGAAGCTGAAAAATATATACGCCAGCATGTGTGCAGTCCACCGTCCGTCGTTCATCATCCGTTGCCGATGGAATGGCGGAAAACTCACGGAAAGTACCAGCAGTGGCGAAGTGTGCTAACCCTCTTCCCTTGGCGAGAGCACACAGAGTGTTAAGAGAACTTGTTGCTGGGCTAGTTGGTTGATAAAGCTAAACTGGAGAATGCAAAATCAGTACGGGACATAGAGGAGCACACACCGCACAGAACTACGTCCTGTGCTGTGTGTGCTCTTCTGTACCGCGCAGCAAATTTGCGCTCTGCAGTTTAGCATTAATTGTAACTGGCTGGCTTACGTGAGCTCTCGCCTTCGCTCTACTGCACATAATTAGAACCCAAGCTCAAGCGAGCCCCCCCCCCCCTCCCCCCGTTTTATCTTCTGTTCCGTGTTGACAGCTTTCCACAGTTCGTTCGTCCAACAGTCGTGACCGCTGCTGGCCGCCCGCGGTCCATCTATTGAGCAACGTGCCTACAGACGCGCGTGGTTTGTAGTAAACGTACTATTCTATAGTATACTCGTTAGCGCAGCGCTGGTCACTTTGCTGTTAGCTCGTGTACTCTACATGTCGTTTACAGCACGTCACGCTGTCCCTTCGCTCGAAGCCTCCTTTTTACTTTTGTTATTGACCAGTCTCAATGAAGGGAGGCCGCCAAGGAATTCTTGTCTTGAAACTGTTACGAAAGCCCCGCCGCTGACACTTGGCACGCGTACGCTGGCGTCTCTCCGCCAGACGCAGTCAGACGTGTCTTGTTCATTTTACTTGAGCAAGAGCAATCCGTTTATTTTTGTTTCTCGTTATATTTCTTTGTACGAGGCGGGCCGCAGCTGTGCACGTTTGTTCACGATGTCTCGTTGGCTGTCACTTAAAAGAGCTACATAAGAATTTTGTTGCACCAGCGTCACGAAAGGGACTTAAGACCGAAGAGCAACGAAACACGGGGGTTTGTTCTTCACAGGATGTCGTATATGCTGTGCCAATATAATTTAACTCAAGGTTGACGCAGCAGAGCTGTCGCATCACGTGCTCAGTGGCGTGAAATTTTCAGCATACTTGTGCATACTTGTACCGGTGACAAATTTCACAACTGAGTGGCCGTTGTGCCTATCAACGACGCATACAGTTGTATGGAAATACAAATAGGGGTAGTTAATAGAATGCATTCGGCTAACGACTTGAAAAGAGTGCGCATGCGTCTCGTTTTCCAAACCTCGTGCAGTTGGAGGCTGTAGGAGTTAGGAATCTAGACAGGATTCAAAAAAGCTCTACGTTCTTAAGTGCCCTTCGTCTGCCGGCTTTGATAATGATAACGGCCAGCAGCGGGAGTGGCTCAAGACGTACGTTCACGAAAAGATGTGTTCAGAGCGCTGCTCTGAGGCGGCCGTACCTGTGTAGAGTGGCGTCCTTCGCTGTCCCTCACTGTGAGTGAGCGATGTGTTAGCTGCTCATGCAATGCACCGACAAACAGTAGCCGAAAAGAAGTCAACACTATAGTAGGCATCAATATGAGCCAGCGGTGAGCCTACAGTAGTTATTGGTGATATGCTCTTACGTGTCTCGAGGCTCTTCACTGATTACTTAGTCCATCAGCTTCCTAAATGATCTCTTTTTTTTGCAGCGTTTACTCCTCCAGTTTACATACCGTCTTGAGAATAGCTTTATGTGGCGCAGTGGCGTAGCCGGGGGTGGGGTGGCACACCGGGCACGTGCCCCCCCCGAAATTTTTTTTTCGCCATGGCATACCGAGCGAAAAATGACCATTTCATGGAGGTGCCCCTCCCGAAATCAAGGAGGTGCCACCCCCCCCCTCCCACCCCCCCCCCAAAAAAAAAAAACTTTTCTGGCTACGCCCCTGATGTGGCGGTCTGTATACTACGTTGTACGGCACCAGAGATAGCATTTAAATCAAAGTCTGAAGCGGGCGTCCGCACGTCCGCAACCTCGACAGGCCAAGATACGAAGGCTCGTATCAGAAAGTCAAACAAATAAGGGTGAGGGAAGGTGCGATTAAAAAAAAGTCACAGTTTCACCGCAAGGGTGAAGCAATGAATGCGATAGCAAAAAATTGTAATGTTATACGAAGTGAGGCTGGCAGCTAACTCTTTTTGGATCCGATCTCACGCAACTCTAGAAAACGCTTGTTTAAGAGAATTCTCTTCGCGTTGAGAGCGCAGCACGTAGAAGGGTACACCGGCCCCCCGCCGTCGGCCGCCGAGAAGGGGAGATAACGCGCGCGCCCCCGCTCGTAAAATCGAAGGTCGCTCGAGGGACCCCCCCCCCTTGCGTCTTTTCACGCTCACGAACGACGGGCGCGGCCGGTTATATATATACATATACATATACGGCAAATGACGCCGACGCCGACGCGGACGCCGACGCCGACGGCGAAACCAGCCACGAGTGTCCATATAATTGCTATCGCAATAAAAACCGCCAGGCCTGCGCGGAACGCGCAGCACAGTCACAGCGAAAGCTGGGAGAGCGGCCTTTCTAGAGCCTTTTTAAACACTTTTGGGGCAACTACTACAAGCGCACTTACATGGTACCCACTACGCCATAAATCACAATTTTTGTGTAGTGGGGAAGCGTCTACTATGCCATTATTCGTCATTTTTCGGAAAAGCGCGGTACCCGCTACACACTTGTAACACATTATGTGCACTTTGTTGATGCTGTGGCTGACGACGATGAAGAATTATGACATTTTGTAATGGGTTGGAGCATTGAACGACCCACTCGTTACGCAATTCGTAGTGTGTGACGCCTGGTTGTTACTTTACTGTTCTAAAACGCTTTACAACACACGCTAACACGATTTCTTACCCCACTTGAAGCCTGCATAGGATCAGTTTGCACCGCAGTTTCAAGCAGTGGCGTAGTTCAGTGGTAGAGTTCTGGGCTGCCACGCAGAGGACTCGGGTTCGATTCCCATTGTGTCATAGGTGTTTTTTATTTATTTAGTTTTTTTCTTATTTCGTGCGATATTGGTTACGGACACCGGCGGCGGCGGCGGCGGACAACTACGGCGCAAAAACGACCCTTGTTGTGATCTCATAACAGCTTTCGCTGTAAAAGTAATGGTCACTGAGGGCTCACCCAAGTCTCTTGACTCGCTAAAAAAGCAAGGAAAGTGCTATATATAGAAAAACAAGATGGGGCTAACCAGTTTCGGCTTGAACGGAGGCTCGATCTCTTTCTTCTCGAGCTTCTCCCACTGGATGTTGCGGAAGAAGGGCTGGTCGCACACGTCACCAGCAGGGCAGCCGGGCATGCCCAGACGCGTATCGGCGTTCTTGTCCAGCAGCTGCACCAAAGACGGGGCCAATTAATTAGCAAAGTTAGCATTGAACTGCACAAACTTCGTCGCTGGTGCACAGCTAATGCCGTCACACTTAGGTGTCACACGTAGGTTCTTGCACCCCTCGCCTTCCTGGTCTCCCTCCCCCCATGTAGGTCTTACGTAGTCTCTGTAGTCTTAGGAGAACATAGAATTTGGACAAGTTTTGTTGGTATTCATCTCTAAGTCTCTGTAGTCTTGCTTGAATCTATTGGCTTGTTCACTGGCACAAAGCTTCAGTTGTTAGTCAGCGCTCGTTTGTGTCTCCTTCTCTGCTGTTCTGTGTTGTTTTGCGCTGTTCCGTAATGAACCATTACACTGGCCCAGCTTACCATGGTTCCACACAGGAGGCTGTCTTTATTCTTTTTCACTCCGAAAGACGGCAAATCTTAGCGCATAATGACGTAACGTACGAGAACTGTTTAAGAAAGCACGTCAATCATGCAAACTTTCTGGCAGTAGTTGTAGTTTCTGTCCTAAAATTTCATTTACACGCCCACAACGTTCTTCAGAAAGCCTGTTACAGGTTGCGTGCTTTTTGTAAATGTCGAGATTTTTGTCTTAATAGAAAAACTAATTAATCTTTATTATCCGTTTGTTCATTAACACACAAACTACTGCCCTGCTGTATGGGGTTGCACGTGCAAATCTCACCTTAAGTCTGTTCTAACAATCTAGAAAAGAGGTCTCGCGTAATTACACCTAATAATATTAATATTAGAGGCGACCATTTGTTTAAATACTTCATTGTATTAAAGGGCTCCTGATCCACTTTTCCAAGTAATCATTGATGGACCACAGTATCGGAGTTCTTTGCCTCAAGAACCTAACGTGGCAAAAGTTTTTCGCGTCTTAATGTCATGGGCCATGCATGATAAAAAAAATAAAAATAAAAAAGCAGTGGCACCGCGGTGTATGAGCATGCGCTTGATTAGGTCGTACACCCCACAAGTTCTCGGAACGTGAACTCCCCCCGAAAATGGGAATTTCTGCTCCGTTAGTGCACGATGCTCCTAATCTAGCGGGTAGCTGTCACGTGGTCGTGACGTCGACGAAGGCAACAGTCGGCGCGTTGAAGAAGAAACTCTTTATTTTGGCCGAACTTGTGGCCGGGCAACTGAAGGTCAGACTACAGCAATACACGCTGGCACTGAGAGCGGCGAACAGAGCGTCGGCCGTCGATAATCTGAACATCGTTGGAGCGCGCCGGCTTTTATGCATCACGCGTCGAACATTCTAGCCTTATCACTGGTCATCGCGCACGCTCTGGAATAATCTCGAGTTGTCGCGTCTTGCGCGCAATCTTAACAAAACGATCTACAATAATCGCGAATGTTCTAGAACAATAAGGCGCGGTTTGAGCTGAGCTTTGCTGACGGTCTTTGTGGGCGAAAACCGAATACAACAAAAGTGAAAATAAGAAACGCGCGTGGCAATGCCCCCCTCTGAAGAGGCATCGTCCCGATGCCTAAAACAGAACACGGGGGAAAATGCATGCAACAATAAATCACAACAATAAAGAAAGAAAGTACGATATAGTTAAGCAATAAGTGCAGTCCTCAGGTTTGCTAACGCGCGTAATACGGCTTGAGGCGCACGACATGGACGACTTCAGGTCGCGCACGGCGCCGTTGAGAGTTCGTTATGCCGCCCGGGACGACCTCGTAGTCCAGAGCACCGAGACGTCGAAGCACCTTGTACGGCCCGAAGTATCGCCGAAGAAGTTTTTCACTAAGTCCACGTCGGCGTATCGGTGTCCACACCCAAACGCGGTCGCCGGCCTGGTATTCCACGAAGCGTCGTCGAAGATTGTAACGGCGGCTGTCGGTCGTCTGCTGATTCTTGATGCGCAGACGGGCGAGTTGTCGGGCTTCTTCAGCGCACTGAAGGTAGACGGTGACGTCGAGGTTTTCTTCGTCGGCGACGTTGGGCAGCATGGCGTCGAGCGTCGTTGCCGGGTTCCTACCGTAGACCAACTTGTATGGCGCCATCTGTGTCGTCTCCTGCACGGCCGTGTTGTATGCGAAGGTCACGTACGGAAGGATGGCGTCCCACGTCTTGTGTTCGACGTCGACGTACATGGCCAGCATGTCGGCGATGGTCTTATTTAGACGCTCGGTCAGGCCGTTGGTCTGTGGGTGGTACGCGGTGGTCCGGCGGTGACTTGTGTGGCTGTATCCAAAGATCACCTGGGTTAGGTCAGCCGTAAACGCCGTGCCTCTGTCGGTGATGAGAACCTCTGGGGCGCCGTGTCGAAGGACGATGTTCTCAACGAAGAACTTGGCTACCTCGGCGGCACTGCCTTCGGGCAGGGCTTTTTGTTTCGGCGTAGCGGGTGAGGTAGTCGGTGGCTACGACGATCCATTTGTTTCCCGCAAGTCGACGTTGGGAACGGCCCCAGGAGGTCCATCCCGATCTGCTGGAACGGTCGCCGAGGAGGCTCGATCGGCTGAAGGAAGCCTGCTGGTCTTGTTGGCGGTGTCTTCCGTCGCTGACAGTCTCTGCACGTCCTTACGTAGCGAGCGACGTCGGCAGCAAGGCGCGGCCAGTAGTATTTTTCCTGTACTCTGGCGAGCGTACGGGCAAGTCCGAGGTGTCCAGCCGTCGGGTCGTCGTGTAGAGCCTGCAGGATTTCTGGTCGCAATGCTGAAGGCACTACGAGGAGGTAGCTTGCTCGAAGTGGCGAGAAATTCTTCTTTATGAGAACGCCGTTTCGCAAGAAAAACGACGCGAGTCCTCGCTTGAATGCCTTTGGGACAATGGCGGTCTTGCCTTCGAGGTACTCCACAAGGCCTCCGAGTTCCGGGTCGGCTCGTTGTCGTTCGGCGAAATCATCGGCACTTATGGTTCCCAAGAAGAAGTCATCCTCCTGGTCATCCTGCGGCGGCGGGTCGACGGGGGCGCGAGACAAGCAGTCGGCGTCGGAGTGTTTTCATCCGGACTTGTAAACGACGGTAACGTCGAATTCTTGAAGTCTCAGACTCCATCTTGCGAGACGACCTGAAGGGTCCTTCAGGTTAGCTAGCCAACACAAGGTGTGGTGGTCGCTCACAACTTTGAAGGGCCTGCCGTAGAGGTAGGGGCGAAACTTGGACGTTGCCCAGATGATGGCAAGGCACTCCTTTTCTGTTGTGGAATAGTTGGCTTCTGCCTTGGATAGCGACCGGCTAGCATAACTGATAACCCTTTCCACGCCGGCAGTTCTCTGGACAAGAACGGCGCCGAGTCCTACGCTGCTTGCGTCGGTGTGGATTTCCGTGTCGGCGTGTTCGTCGAAATGCGCAAGTATTGGAGGCGTCTGCAGGCGTCGTTTCAATTCTTGAAATGCTTCGACTTGCGCCGCTCCCCACTTGAAATCCACGTCGTTTTTCGTGAGCTGAGTTAGTGGCTCGGCGATGCGCGAAAATTCCTTGACGAAGCGTCTATAATAGGCGCACAAGCCGAGAAATCGGCGTACGGCTTTCTTGTCTGTGGGCGGCGGGAAGGCAGCGATGGCAGCTGTTTTCCGTGGGTCGGGGCGAACTCCAGACTTGCTGATGACGTGACCCAAGAACAGAAGTTCCTCGTATGCGAAGCGGCACTTTTCTGACTTCAGGGTGAGTCCGGAGGCCTTTATTGCTCGAAGTACAGCCTGAAGGCGCCGGAGATGTTCGTCGAAGTTTGATGAAAACACAACGACGTCGTCTAAGTACACAAGGCAGGTCTGCCACTTCAAGCCGGCCAGTACAGTGTCCATAACACGTTGGAACGTCGCAGGTGCCGAGCAAAGACCGAAGGGCATGACCTTGAACTCGAAGAGGCCGTCTGGTGTGATAAAGGCAGTCTTCTCTCGGTCTCTCTCGTCGACCTCGATTTGCCAGTAGCCGGTCTTGAGGTCCATCGACGAAAAGTACTGCGCGCTGTGGAGTCGATCCAGGGCGTCGTCTATACGTGGGAGAGGATACACGTCCTTTTTCGTGATCTTGTTCAGGCGGCGATAATCGACGCAGAAACGCAGGGTTCCGTCCTTCTTCTTCACTAACACCACGGGTGACGCCCAAGGACTCTTGGAAGGCTGGATGATGTCGTCGCGTAGCATTTCGTCGACTTGTTGCTTTACGGCGTCGCGTTCTCGCGTTGAAACTCGGTACGGGCTCTGGCGGAGTGGTCTGGCATGTTCCTCTGTTATGATGCGGTGTTTCGCGATTGGGGTCTGTCGAATTCTTGACGACGACGAGAAGCAGTCCTTGAATTGCAAGAGCAGACTTTTGAGCTGATCTTGCTTGTGCTTCGGGAGGCTCGGGTTGATGTTGAAATCTATGTGGGGATTTCGATTCGTCGAAGCAGGTTCGGTAGCATCGGAGAGGGCGAAAGCATTGCCGGTGTCCACGAACTTCTCGACGTAGGCGACCGTCGTACCAATGTTAAGGTGCCTATATTCGTGGCTGAAGTTTGTCAGCAGTACGTTTGCTTTGCCATCACGCAACTCGGCGATGCCTCTTGCGACGCAAATCTGGCGGTTCACGAGCAGGTGCTGATCACCCTCGATGACGCCTTCGAAGTCTGCGGGTTCTTCGGTGCCGACGGAAATGATGACGCTGGATAAAGGCGGAACGGTGACCTGCTCTTCTATCAGATTTAGAGCATGGGTCGCTGGCGTCGTGTGGGGCGGCAGTGCGTTTTCTGAGGTTAGGGTTATTGATTCAGACCTCAGGTCGATCACGGCGCCATGTTGACTGAGAAAGTCCATCCCAAGTATCACATCCCTGGAGCACTGTTGCAGGATTACAAAGCTCGCAGGGTAAATCCGATTATTAATAGTGACTCTTGCTGTACAGACTCCAATTGGTGTTATCAGGTTACCGCCAGCTGTCCGGATCTCGGGTTCACTCCAAGCGGTCTTTACTTTCTTCAGCTTGGCGGCGAATGGCCCACTGACGACGGAATAGTCGGCTCCAGTGTCGACGAGAGCGGTGACGTTGTGACCGTCGATGAGAACGTCGAGGTCGCTAGTTCGTCGTCTCGCGTTGCGGTTAGGTCGCGGCATCGGGTCACGGCTGCGTCGGTTTGTTCCGCCGGTTCCACGTTGCGCAGTGATGTCTTCTTCGGGCTGCGAAGTTTCCACGCCAGGGCCTGGTTCGTCTTGCGACGGGTTCTTTAGATTTCGTTGCGGCATCGTCGTCGTCGGCGGCGGAGGATCTTCGGTAGTTCGTCGTACAGCAACCGCACCTCCATCGGTTGCTGCCCTTAGTTTTTCCGAGTAAGGGCTAGGAGATCGGCCCCGGTTTGGGCCAGCGTACTGCCGGCGGTGCGGTGACATGTAGCGGCCGGGCGACGGCGATCGGGAAGGTCGTCGGGGTGTCCACTGTGTTCCGGTGATGTAGTCGTCGATGTCACGAGGCCGTTTGCCTGGCTGCGGACGCGGCGCGTTGACGGCGAATCCGCGCAGCCCCATCTGTCGGTACTGGCAGCGGCGGTACGTGTGGCCGGCCTCCCCGCAGTGGTAGCATAGCGGGCGGTTGTCAGGGGCGCGCCAAACGTCGGTTTTCCTAGGTGTGTAGCGCTGGCCGCCGGGAGGACGGTAGGGCGTCGGTGGCGGTGGTGGTGGCGGCGGCGTCTGGCGACGGAAGTGCTGCGGGGCGGCATCTTGGTGTGGGCGCGGAGGGGGGACGTGACGGCGGGCAGCAGCAGCGTAGGTCATGGCTTGTGGCTGCGGTGGGGCTGGCTGAGGAACACTCAGTGAGTGCTGAATTTCCTCTCGTACAACGTCTGCAATCGACGTCACTACAGGTTGCGGAGAAGGTTCGAGCTTTCGCAGCTCTTCTCGCACAATGGCTCGAATCATTTCACGCAACTCGTTGGAGTCGAGGGCATGAACAGCCGCGCTTTCTTGAATACAGCGGCGATTGTACTGTCCGGTGCGCATTTCCAGTGTCTTCTCGATCGTCGTCGCCTCCGACAGGAATTCCTGGACGGTCTTAGGTGGATCCCGCATCAGCCCGGCGAAGAGCTCCTGCTTGACTCCTCGCATAAGAAAGCGAACTTTCTTGTCTTCGGTCATGGCAGCGTCGGCCTGGCGAAACAGTCGGGTCATCTCTTCCGTGAAGATGGTGACGTTTTCGTTCTGTAGCTGTACCCGTGCCTCCAGCAGAGAAGCGGCCCTTTCTTTGCGGGCCACGCTCATGAATGTTTCAAGGAATGCGCCACGGAAGAGATCCCAGGTTTGAAGTCCAGACTCCCCGGTTTTCGAACCAGGTCCTTGCCGCGTCTTCCAGGTGAAGTAGACGCGACGCAGCTTCTCTTCCGAATCCCAGTGGTTGAAGGTGGCCACTCGTTCGTAAGTCTCCAGCCAGGTCTCCGGGTCTTCAAACGATGATCCATGGAATGTCGGTGGCTCCCTTGGCTGCTGCATCACGACCGTGGTGGGTGTTGGTACCGTGGCTGTCATAGTTGCCGCAGTAGTAGTCGTGGCCTTGGTCTTTCGAGTCTTATCCTGTAGGGGCCCGAACTCTGGATCTAGCCCTCGTTGCCTGCGGCTAGCTCGCTGATCGAGGCTGGCGTCGACGTCTCCTTCACGACTGGGGCTCGGTTCACGACTTGACGGGGGCGTCCGGTACATGAACGAAGCAGCACCTCCACCAGATGTCACGTGGTCGTGACGTCGACGAAGGCAACAGTCGGCGCGTTGAAGAAGAAACTCTTTATTTTGGCCGAACTTGTGGCCGGGCAACTGAAGGTCAGACTACAGCAATACACGCTGGCACTGAGAGCGGCGAACAGAGCGTCGGCCGTCGATAATCTGAACATCGTTGGAGCGCGCCGGCTTTTATGCATCACGCGTCGAACATTCTAGCCTTATCACTGGTCATCGCGCACGCTCTGGAATAATCTCGAGTTGTCGCGTCTTGCGCGCAATCTTAACAAAACGATCTACAATAATCGCGAATGTTCTAGAACAATAAGGCGCGGTTTGAGCTGAGCTTTGCTGACGGTCTTTGTGGGCGAAAACCGAATACAACAAAAGTGAAAATAAGAATAGCGCGTGGCAATATGTCTCAAGAACTACTACAGGCTGAAACATTTATTTGGAGGCTATGTTTTCTGACAAAGCGGGAATATGGATTTTTCGGACATTTCGCGTTCCGCAAACTTCTGGGGCCGGGGGGTACATATTTACTGACAGGAACATGGATGCGCCTCAGCAGTGCGCTACGCTTTTCCGTCCCTGCAGCTGCCTGCGGGTCGACCTATCTAACCTGTGACATTCTACGTGTGCCAGCCGTGGGCGTCGCAAGGGGGAGAGCAAAAAGGACACTTGCCTCTCTCATACCACACCAGGGGCGCGATTCTCGCGGTGTCCACTTAGTGGACATGTCCACTTCGGCGGAGCGCGTTCAGTTACGCAAAAAAAAAAACGGCGAGTGATGACGTCATGGTGCTCTTGAACACGTCGACGCACCGAACCCGCCAACTCATTCCCAGCGTAAAGAGAAAGAAAGTGGACGAAATGTACCGTAACAGAACTCTTAAACAAACTTGTGAAGTCTGAACTTCCGTATGAACGTGTTGAGATGTTTGAAGAACGATGGAGGGAATGCGTATCGACCTTTCAGGTGCGTCAGGCGGGCGGCCGCGTTAAACCTAATACAAGGGCAACGTGATTAGAGTTCATGCACGGCCTCCGAGATGTGCGTCCAAATGCGGACCTCTGGGGGCAGCATTCGTTGCGGCGAAACGCATTCCGTCTTTCTCATTTGTGTCGAGAGTTGCGAAAGCTGCGTGGCGTCAAAATGACGTTGCGGAAGAAAGACCGGAAACAGGCGGCGCGCTCCAGCCAATCAGTGGAGGCCGAAGTGGACATGTCCACTAAGTGGACACCGCGAGAATAGCTCCCCAGCACTTGCCCCCCACCCAAGCATCAGCGCTCTTTCCCTCCCCCAGCCGCGATGCAACACGGGTTTGACACCCCCCCGCCCAAGACAAAATCCTGCCGACAGTCATGGTGCCAGCCACATATGTGCACCTCTCACAGCTTGACGGCAAGAGGACGCCGACGGCAATGCGCCTTGTTTAAAAACCGCGGCGACGAAGCGTGGCTCGAGGCGTTCCCTCGGTGTTACGTCAACCTTGAAATATAACCCCTTGTTAATTTCCCGTGCTTGTTATGATACCGTGCTAATTAGTCATCTATAGAGTTGAAAAACGTAAGTCGTCATAAAATTGCTGATGCCCCCTCTGCAGACATACATCTTAATTTTTAAATAGAATCGAAACTGTGTGGCGAATTGCAAGTATTTCATTGCAAGATATTTGTGACGCGTTTTTATGAAGATACTGTAATATCATTTGATTTCAATAGGACGCTCGAGTTTTGTATAATACCTTATTTCTACCGTTTAGTAAAATTCTTTTTGTAGATTTGTTTCATCTCGGTAAAGCTGTTCAACGCAAAGGCTTCTTTTTAATCCACTTTTGAAGACTTGGTCACCAATGTTTAACATTTTTGTCTTGTGCACCTCGTTTTTTGGGGAGTGTGTGCGTGTGTGCTTTTTAAGGAATATAGGTCCAACGCAGTGTTCGTTGCTGTCGTTATAAGGGGGCAGTCACATAGTCAAGCTGTTGCAGCTATCTGTAACTGCTCCTTTCTTTCATTGTTAAATAAAAAATAAATAAAGCTTTCAATTGAATTGAATGCTCACCAGGACAAGAAGGGATTTGGCCTCTCGGCTGAGGAACCTCGGGTAGTAGGCCTCCTCGTTGCACACCGACCAGAACAGCTCGTCTTCGTCGGTGCCGTTGAAAGGTGACTGACCGATGAGCATCTCGTAGGTCAGGATGCCGAATGACCACCAGTCCACCGACTGGTTGTAGTGCTGGCCCTTGATGATCTGCGACGTTCACGTCAACAGAGTTAGCAATCGCTTTTACGTACACGTTATCGACTCGAGAGCCGGTCACGTGAGACTCCTTTATATATCGATTGGCTTAATAAGCACCGGCACAATCGCTTTGACAATGTCATCGTTGATGTTGTGTATAGCGACAGTGCTCACCTCCTTTCCACGCGTAGCATGAAGACTGTCTTGCGTACTCTCGAAATTAGTGAGCTGACTCAAGGTATCCAATGCAGCCGCATCTTCTCCACGTATGACACATTGGAAAACATTTAAGCTTTTCTCTATGTTTTTTTTCTCCATGTACTCTTTGCAACTCCCGTTTCGCCATACCAGAAAAAGACAGAAAACAGGAAGCTAGTCCCTGATTAACCTCTCTTCCTTTCCCCTTTCTCCCTTTCAATCTCGCATAAAATTGCTGACGCGAAGGTTGCGGGATTCTATACCGGCCGCGGCCACCGCATTTCGATGGAGGCGAAATCCTAGAGGCTTATTTACTTAGGTTTAAGTTCACTCTAAAGAACCCCAGGTGGTCGAAATTTCCGGAGCACTCCACTATGGCGTCTCTCATGATCATATCGTAATTTTGGGGCGTTAAACCCATACAATTATTACTATTTATTATCTCGCATAAAACAGGCTAATTGGTTCATCGTGAACCAAAGCGTTTTAGCTCAAACAAGACGAGCGCAAACGAAAAAAACAAAAACAAAAAACAACAACAACGAAATGACCAGCGTGGACTTGGAAGTGAGCTCTCATTCGACTGAGATCACACGCATAAATGTGGGCACATCGTCCCAATATAACAAGAAACCTGACAAAAAGCAACTTTTTTTTCTTCTCATCTATATGATAATAATGGCATCGCTGTTCGATCTCAGGTAGGGGAAAAAAATTCTGTCGTAATTCAGCCCTGATCCTGATATTATGCCTCTTTCTTTGGGTGTCGTCTTGTTTGCGCTAAAGCACTTGGTTTCACTTCGTACGGAACTGCTGGCCTGTATTTCGAGATATCTTTTATGATATAAAGGCGCCGTACCTGATAAGGCGCAAAGATTACGCGCAAGCAACTCTAGAGCCACGAACTGAAGTTGCGAGTTTGTCCGTTTCTGCATTACCCGTGCATAGTCTTCACGCATTAGATTCCTTCGCCATGAGTTTTGCAAGTGTTGCCATGAGCTCTACAAGTTTTGTGAGAGATGAGGGCAGATGCACCATTTTACTGCCGTACACTAGGCGCAGGTTTCTATTCCTGGGCCTGGGGGCCACATTCTAATGGAAACAAGTATGAAAATGCAACTTTGACCACTTGTTAGAAAACAAAAAAAAAAGTTATGGCAGTCGAAATAATCCGAAGTCATAGCGTCATTCGTAGTAAGTGCGATGCATTTCGTGAATAGGACGCAGAGACGAAATCCTAATTTTAGGTGCGAGATAGTCACAAGATGGTCACCAGATGGTCAAAATTTCCGGAGCCATACACTACGGCACACTTTTTAATCATATCCTGGTTTTGGGACGTAAAACCCCAACGATTATTTTATTATTATTCGTGCATATGTCCATCATATTAAATTAACGATGATTAAGAGCTCGCGAACGTTGTTCCCTATTTTTTTTTATTAACGCAGCTTTTAGCGAGTTCTGCCCAATGTGTAAGTCGCCGTATTGCTCTGTGCCGATGTCGAGGTTGAAGCCAGCATTACTCCATATTTACCAAGATTCTCGCCCGTACAGTGTGGAAGACCTAAACGCATTGTTTTGTTGATGTTCCTGAGTTCTTGGTCCGCTCAGTAGTGATGGATTGATCCTTGTTTCTCTAGCTCGATTGTGACGCACGCAAGCGGATATAGGTCAACAAAGGAAACCCTGAGGTACGCCTTTCCTAAAAGTTGATGCATTGCTGAAGAGGTATTGAGTTCTGCGCTATAGATACTATAGATACCGTCGGCGCAAATACTAGGATACTTAAGAGTGACTTTTTAATAAAAGTAACACAAATTTTCAAGCAATATAACATTAATGCCTTTCGAAGCAATCTTCGAAATCGTTTTGTCGTGATAACGCTAAGGATGAAAGGAAGAACATCTTCTTTAGCTATGAAAGATACGAAGGCTCTAAGATGCACAAGAACCAGGCAATAAGCAATTATTTTCAAGGTGACCTTTCACTACACATAGAGCGCTAATCCGAAGACGGTCCATGAGTTCTGAAAGATCGGCTCAGCAACGTCAGATGCTATCTGCTGCTACCATTCAACGCCGTCCATCACCGTACAAGTCCGAGGCGTAAGCGTATAATCCCGTTTTTGTTAGCTGACGCGGGTCACTTCTCGAAGGCATACTTGGAAATATCGTTCATTAGCGTCTTCTTTTAAACGCCGCCGCGCGGCCGTCGTGAATGTTTCATTGAATGTGGCCTTAACTTTGAGAACCAAAAGCGCCATCATCGAGTGATAAATATTGCCCCACTTAATGTTACGAAAGCTGTGCTCTGCAGTGGAGGGCCGAACCTTATCTTATCTGTGATGACGTGCGACGTGAGGACAATACAGGTGAAACCAATTACGGCGTAATCGTTGAGCATAGCGTTTGTTTTTCGTCTACACTGATGTTATTGCCGTGCGCCTACTGCGTACGGATTTATCGAGTGGTTGAGTCAGTCGAGTATAACTTTAAACTTAGATAAACTTAGCCCCGTTTTCACGTTTCCATAATTTAAACTTCCACGAGAAGTTTACTCGAGGGCTCAAAATGTCGATAAAGAATAGTTAGCCAGTTTTGAATGGCGAGAAACGTAGTGGCGTGCGTAAGGGGGTAATTAGAATATGCAAATGACATTGGCAGATTCCTGTAAACTATTGAAGGTCAGACAATAAGATCAGCCGAGGGGAAACTTTAAGAATGCTTCGAAGATTTGTGGAAGCAGTCCATTATTTCCCGGAACTTCGTTAATGAGCTACCGGTTTTAGAACTTGAACGCGAAAACTTTCTTCGTCTCACTAGTGCATCGCGTCCACTATCTTTGTTATATGTTCCTCCCAAGTGCCTTTGATCTTAAATCCCACCGCTTTCCTCGAAAACATCGCTTCGCGTGGGTGAGCGTAAAGACGGAATGATCAAGCAATAAACGCATACTTAAAAGAAAACTGTGATGTGTAAGAGAGAGAAAGAGAGGAAGAGAAGCGAAGGGGAAAGGCAGGGAGGTTAACCAAGCTAAGCTCGGTTGGCTACCCTACACTTGGGTTGAAGGAAAGGGGGAATAATAGATAAGATAGAGAAGAAAGAAAGAAAAAAGAAAAGGAAATGAACAGTTAATGAGAACACACTCAACACGAACTCGCGCTGGTAATTCACAGACGCTCGCGAAGTCCGGTCGTCTTCAGGTAGCTCAGTAGGGCTTTCATGGCCTTGTGCATGCCCGAAACCGGGGGCCGAGGTCCCAGGATCTTCTTTTCGGACAGCGGTCTTGCTACGAGACGATCGAGTTTGAGAGTTGTAAAGGGGAAGAGAGCGGCAAAGAAATCGGTTGGTTAATTGACTTTGGCAGCAGTCGCTCAAGGAGTGACGTCATAGAGATCGGGCGAGCAACACGTCACTTAAGCCCATGAGCCGTGCCTCACAGGACACACTATGCCTATGGTTGTGTTACACCGAGGTTGCCACATCTTCAATCTAATACTGTTATCGCCCCGCGCAAGACGCATTCACGGACTTTATTGCAATTTGTTGAACGTTATCGCCAGTTCCGCAAGGAGTCCTGTCCAGTCAGATTGCACGCATTAAGATTTTGCTAAGACTAACGGGGTGGCTTGTATGTTGACAGCCGCAGTGTCACTTGAGCAAGCTGTCACTGACTTGCGCACGAGAGGGGGGGGGGAGCACCTTCACCCCCCCCCCCCCTTCCCCCGCTGTCCTCACGCCTACGATGACGTATGAGGCGCTTCGTATTGAAAATTCTCGGATTCAGGCTCAAAACATCGAGTTCCTCGACCTCCGCCGAAATCCAGTGAAAAATTTGGTTTGGTATTTTACGCGCCAGAATAACCATGTCTTTATGAGGGGTGCCATAGTGCGAGACTTCGGCTTAGTTTCAACCACCTGTGGTTTTTAACAGCGACGCTGTTCCAGCTCGGCGTAAAATGTCTGTCGTGACCCGAAAACTACCATCATCGTGAACGGGAATGTTCCACAGGCTTTGGCCCAATCCCACTACTCAGCGCTGGTCCAATAAAAAAGAAGGCAACAGAGAGATGGAAAGAAAGAGGAAGAGAGAAATTCTTGGCGAAAAAATAACTCCGCATGAGGCGGCGGGATTCGAACCCGCGTACCTAAGACCCGAAGGCGAGCGTCTTAACCGTGCGGCTATCCAGGGATGCTGGCAGAGCTAAACGTAGCCTGTATAGCATCGTATAGCGAGGGGTTAGGAAAGAGAGTCAGCGTGAGGAGGACGGAAAGGAGGAGGGAGAGAGTGAAGGATAGCACATAAAGAATGAGAAAGGGAGACATAGAAAGAAAGAAATGCAGAAAGAGAGAGAGAGAAAGAAAAAGGATCGAAAAAAAAGAAGTAACCAAGAAATAGCGATAGAGTGAGACAAAGAAAGGAAAGAAAGATAAATATAGAAACAGAAAGACAGAAAGAGAACGAATTAGAAAGAAAAAAGAGAGAGAAAGAGAAAGAAAGAAACATAAATAAACAGAGACATAAAAGACAGAAAAAAAACAGACAGAAGAGAGAAAAAGAAAGAGAAAACTAAAGAGAAACAAAGAAGGCCGCCCAGATCCTCACTTCCTTCAGGCTTGGCATTACTATTGCGAAGCTGCCCACTAGCTTCGCTGTCATTTTAGCACTGCGCCTCCAGTGGAAGCTACGCTATTTTTTTTTAACATGCACCTACATCTAAGTACGCAGGCGTTCTCGAATTTGGCCCCAATTAATGTACGGTCGCCTAGTCCGGGGGTCGAACCCGCGGCGCACTCCTCCTCAGTGGCCTTACACCGAATCCTATAAGGTCGTACAGCGCGTAAAAAATTCGGTCATCATTGATGTCGTTCAAACCCGAAGCTCGTTAATCAGCAGTAGAAGGTAATACGTGCGAAGAAACGGTAGCGGGTCAGCATACCACGTATTTAATTGTCATTTCTAGACAATACAGTAATAATAATATCTCGGGTTTTACGAGCCAAAACCAAGATATGATTAAGAGGGACGCCGTAGTGGAGAACTGCGGAAATTTCGACCATCTGGTATTCTTTAACGTGCACTGTCCTCGTACAGTACACGGGCCTCTAGCCTTTCGCCTCCATCAAAATGCGACCGCCGTGGCCGGGATCACACCCGCGACCTTCGGGGCAGCAGCTGAGCACCGCAATTTCTACACCACCGTGATGGACTTGACAATGCAGTAATACCAAAAACAAAAAAAAAAAAGGTCGCCTGCGACAGATAGCATACTCGTAGTCGCTGATCTTGATCACTGCAAGCAGTGGACATTACCTGTGCAGTATATCAAAATATATAATGGGTTAATTAAGACAGAAATTATAACCAATTGAAAATTTAATTAATAACATAAGGTATATATTGTCGCCTCAACGTCGAAAGCACTACCCAGAGATTGCGATTGAAGCATTGCCGCCTGTGATTTCAGATGGTGTAGATACTCCAAACGAGTTTTCAGGGTGAAACGAGTTTCAAGTACTCATTTCCAAAGTGTGCGACAGAATACAATGGAGTTCTGATTGGTATTGTCCTGCAATGCACAAATAAAAAAAATATCTGATTGAGATAATAGCGAATTTTTAACTCTCGTTCAATGACACGTATCGAACGAAAATCGAAGCTACAATTATGTTTTATTCCAAGTGAACCTGCCGTGCAGACTCCGCGGCTATTATCCGCCAGTTGCAATAAGCATCGTAAAGTAAATAACTAAAAAAACGGATTAGTGAATATAGCTTGATTAAGTAATTAACCAGTTGCATTAAAAAGTAATATACGCGACACGCAGCAATCGAGCTCTAGGAGTACAGTTATGATATCTGGCACAGGCGATTTTTTAAAAATTCTCTGTTATTTTTTAAAAGAAGACATTCTCTTTATTTCAGCAGGAAAATACAAAGAAATACGCTAAATGACACAACCAAAAGACAAAGTGGCTTGTTGCGTAAATAGCTATAAATAATTAACGTAGCTTGAAAAAAAAAATGTCAAGGAATAATTTTCTCCTTTAACGTATTATCTGAGGTGGAATGCTTTTCATGGATTGTTACAGGGCATTCATCTTGAGTGTGCCTTGGTAGATCAACACCAAGCAGAAATAAAGCGATGCCTTTAAGATAGTGGTAGCTGCGTTGCAAATTGCCTGCACAATGTTCGTATTCCTTATCGGTCGTGAAGTATACTTTACGATTGCGTTAGGTGAAATTGCAGCACATATACTAAAACACGTGCCCGTTGGTTGTGGCGGTTTGTTGTCTCTCTCTCTTTTATTCCCTTTTTTTTTTACGCAGTGCGGTTTCGGTGCTCACTTACGCCACTGTGATTCACGAACCGCGTTCCCCTCTAGAAGAAATAAACAACACCACATACATTATTCCACGTGTTGCAGAAAAGAAGGACGAAAACCGTAGACTCTATTTGCATATCACATTGTATACAGTCTTCGTGCAAAGCATGCTACACTTCTGTGTTGAATCACTGGCAGACACATGCAGGGGTGCGTGCAATTCCGTGCTCTCTGAAAAAAAACCACGCGGAGTAATAACATTGTGTGAGTGTCAGTTCATACAACGTTCATGCATGGCATGCTTTTCAGCGTCCGTGCAACAGAACCGAGAGAGCTGAAATAAAATGTGTTCGCGACGAAATTGAATGTGGCACAGCCTGAATCACAATTTCGTGGTGTTCTTGCTGCGTATAAAGGTTTTTTGCAATAGCCACGACGCTTTGTATTCTCAGCGAAAGAAAGAGAAATTCGTTTATAATGAAATTCTTCTAGTGCCTCCTTTTCGCTGTAGAAAATATGCGAGGCATCGCTCTTAGGCGAGTGAGATTCAATTGCAACATCTGCAGGAGCGCTGCGTCGCTATCTGCTTGTATGTTTTAGTTTTAGGATCCGATTAAGATGTTAATTATCCTTTTGAGAGCGGGATGAGGTGTTCTTGGGTGACGATGCGGTTCTCTAATCTTTGTTCAGTGATAAATAGGCGTGGATTCCGAGAATAAAGTGTAGCTTGAAGTGAGCGCTAGTCTCGTGTCCTTGTTTCTTGCTTGTGCCTTTGTATTTCTTGCGCTAATTGTTCGAATATACATTCTTACAAACTAGTCAACAGCGTGTATTTAGCGAGTCCGAAGTTCAAACTCGCTAAAAGTTTTTGTTGGGAATTGTTGGGCCTACAAATGGACAAAGGCGGAAATTCTAGTAGCCCATCGTGTGAGTTCCTTAATATTGCAAATTGACGAACGCGGGAAACAGAGCGAAGAGAACTGAACGTGAGCACTTGTACGCGCAAACCATTCCCAGCATGGACAAGCACCGACTCGCCCAGCAAGAAGTTCTAAAACCCCGAAATGCCCCGATGTTCGTTTCAGTCAAAGGCGGTGGCTCCGAAGCGCTGTTCAGTGCGATTCGCGCAGAATGCTATATGAGCAGAGGATATCAGCAAGAGAAGTGTGCAACTACCTTGATGCGATCAAAAATGCTTGGAACACGGGGTGTCGACTCTTGATATGTATGGCATCAACTACTTGACGCCACACATACTCGACTGGAAAACATGAGTGCGGTTTGAATGCATATTTAATAGCAGCGCTGTCGAGATTGTTTTGCACAGTGCATACAAATGATACTACTACTACTACTACCACTAATAATAAAATAATAATAATAATAATAATAATAATAATAATAATAATAATAATAATAATAATAATAATAATAATAATAATAATAATAATAACAAAGTTTTAGCGACAGTATAGCGCTAACATTATTGACCTGTGGCAACACGGATCACTCGTCCAGACGACCACAGAAATTCGCGCTTACGCACACGCACACACCTCATTGCCTGTAACAGTAGTCAGGCAATGTGTAGAATATTCAAGTCTGGAATGTTAACAAGACACGTTAAAGTATTCCTTCTTGGCAGCAAACGAAAGCAGTCACAGTCTGAAAAAGAAAACAGTTTTGCGTCGTTTTGATAGCGCTACGGTCCTCTTAATAACGTGGAAGTAAAACAAATAGGGCCTTGCTTTATATACGTAGTAGATGACGCACTGATCTGGGGCATATTATATCTGGTAGATCAGCGCGCAACCCTCGACAGACGGTATTCCATCAAACCGAAGACTAGACAAATGTATTCCCAGTACACATCATTAACCGCGCACGCCAAGTCCCATATGGTGCTGCATACATGGGATGGATTATTCCTGCTCCGGAAGGTTCTGTTTTTTGCAGCAGAGCTGTTACGGTCGAGCTTTTCCATGTGTCGTAGACAGTCGTAGATTGAAAATGTTCATCATCATGAACCGGCACGCACTCAATCACCGTCCAAGCACCCTGCGCAGATGGTGAACAAGAGAAACTGAAATAGGCGGCCCCTAATTGGTGTTTGCCGTCCGTGTGTTCCTTCGTGATTTTTTAGTGGACCAGTGTGGTGAGTGTAGTGAAATTTGCCCGATTCCTCTGGCACATACGAGCTATAGGTGTTTTACGGCTGAGCTGTAATGGTCGAGGCTTGAGTGTGTCGTAGGCAAAAAGACAGAAAGAAAGAGGAGGAGAGAAATAGAGAGAAAGAAATAAAAAAAAGAATGAACAATAAGGAAGTCGAGAAAGCGACCGCAGACAGAGATAGGGAGAGAAAGAACGACATTGAAAGAGCAAGCATAAGCATGCACTGGCGTAGTCAAGGGGTGCCGCACAGGGCCCGTGCCCCCCCCACCACCCCCCCCCCCCCCCCCACCCCGAAATATTTTTGACCACATATGCCGGCCCCGCCCTCACTTGAGATCAAAGTGGTGCGCACCCCACCCCAAAAAAAAGATTTCTGCCTACGCCCCTGTAAGCATTTGTATTATAGTACAGCAAGGGGTGGAAAAGAGACAGATGAGTAGGTGCCCACCAGCTCTGCTGTGACCCAGCCTTGCGCGACTTAGCGCAAGCTGCGCTAATTTTTTTTCCTGTACGATCTGGAAACTCATTACGCACCACTGTGTATGTTTCATGTGTTTGACGTTACAACGTTGTATAACTAATGCCACTGATTTGTTTGCCTTCTGATTTCGATTGATGCCTATTTAGTGAAATATTTTCTCGTAACAAATCACAACGGGTCCCACAGCGATTGCGAACTTCTGGCCATCTTTCGGAATATACACACAGCCGCGATGATGACACTAAATATTCATGCACGCTATACTAAGTTTTATGGCATCTGATATTCCGATCATCATCACCAGCAAGGAGCGTGGCTCGCCTGGTTCGTGACGCTCGCGCTGCGAGTGAACTCAGGTTTGCCTGATTCCGTACTGATGTCGAATAAAGGACGTGCCACAGATGTTCCATTGAGTAAGCGTCGTCCGTTATAGCGTATTTCACGGGGAACACATTTCCCACGTTCTTGTGCCGCGCTTCATTGCTCAGCGCAGGTCGTACGCTTCAACTCGCATGATGCTTCGCGAATGACGCCGACTGTTCTACAAACATTGCATGCCCGATGCGTACGTTTGAGTGCCTTCCAGCTTACACGCGATCATCAGTGATAACACTAGGATGTACTGTGACGCATGTATAAAAGCTGACGCATTTCGCCGCCGATCAGTTTTTTTTATTACTGACGAGCGACGTCTGTGCTTGCCGATTTCGATACACTTTCAGTGTCGCTTCTTTTCCCGGGCACGAGTTCGCTCAATAAAACGTTTAATCTTTAGAGGCTGCGTTTCACTTTCTTCAACGTCACAGCCACGCGACAACTTTACTGAAGGTCTCGATGAAGACAACAAACAACGACCACTACACTGTCCTTGTCCGTCATTGCCGAGGGGCCTCGGTTTTATTGTTCCTTTCCCCATGATGACTCCCGTTTTGGCACTCCCTAGTTCGTTTCCTGCAGTAACGCAGTATTCAGTGCTAGTCTCAGAAAGCCCAACTGTATTCTTGACGAAGAGGAGACGGGGGCATTCGGCCGGCAGTTTCTATCGTCAACGCTTGTTTGTTCAAACTTAAACTGCGCTTGGGACGGGACACCAGATTAGATGCAGACAGGACGAACGCTTCTCGAGAAGGTTTGTTTGGCAGCCCACTTACACATACATACATACATACATACATACATACATACATACATACATACATACATACATACATACATACATACATACATACATACATACATACATACATACATACATACATACATACATACATACATACATACATACATACATACAGAGTGTTTCAAGACGTGTCCGAAAGTCCTAAAAATAAAGGATTTGCGTTATTTGCTCGCTGCCTTCATAATCGTTTTTCTTAAGCGCAGACACACACACACACACACACACACACACACACACACACACACACACACACACACACACACACACACACACACACACACACACACACACACACACACACACACACACACACACACACACACGCACGCACGCACGCACGCACGCACGCAAACACACACACACACACGCACGCGCGCACACACACACACACACACACACACACACACGCACGCACGCACGCACGCACACATTACACTGTTTACAAAGTTTCGCCAGGGCTCGTAGCCCACAAGCATCGCGTAACGCACAGTAAACGCTTCAGAAATGGCTTGGTGAATCTGTGCCCCCTAATAACGCAGAAAAATGACATAAACGTTTGCGGTTACCAAGGTAATCAATATATATATCGGTACATACTTCCTTTCTAGAGCAGACACCATGCTTTTCTTATGCGGTGAACATGCCACTAGGGTGTTACTTGAATGTTTCTCTTTCATATGTCGTTGCGGCCGACGCCTATGTTCCGTAATATTAAATTAGTATCACTTGCTATGCAGAGCGCAGCGCAGGCAATGATGTGCCCGAACTTGCTTATCTGCGATGAGGGTGTGATGAGGGGGGTTTTACGTTCGAAAACCACGATGGGATTATGAGGAACTTCGTAGTGGGTGGATTAATTTTGACCACTTGGGCTTGTTTAACGCGCACATAAATTAAGTACACAGTCGTTCTTTGCATTTCGCCCCCCATAATATGCAATCACCGTCACTGGGGATCGAACCCGCGCCCACGAGCTTAGAAATGCGAAACCCTCCTACGTGCTAAGCTACCACGGTGGGGGGCAAGGCTACACAGTTTCTCAAATTAAACGAATGTGTAGAAAAAAAAATTTATGCCTTTGTTTTGAGTTAGCGGAGGCAGTAGGAGTAGAGTCAATGATCTGTGTGGTCGTTTTATCCACCGAAGTTTAATCTGCATTAATTAGGGCGAAGGTCATCCTCACGCCCTTTCTCGTGCCCGTTCTCAGAGTCAAAGTACGCGCCCAAGAGTACTGTCGTCGTCAAGGGATCCGTCTTCCAGCAAGAGGTATTGCAGTCGTGGTTTCAAAGAAGAGAGAGAAAAAACAAAACGAATAAAAGTCCACTTCGTGATCGTTACGGATCACCTGCTGAGAGCGAGAGTGTAACATTTTAACGACGTCGGGGTCATTCGTCGGGGCCACTCCGGGGTCGTAATGCCTCGCGAGAACGAATTTCGTAAAAGACAGAACAGCTCAGTTCAAAGGAGGCGCTTAATGAGCCGCCAACAAGCGCAAAGACACGAGCAAAGGAGGCCGACAATGTGACGACGCCCCGACAACGAAGAGCACTCCGCCTCAGCAGTTGCGTGCCGCGCGGCGAAAAGCTGCAGCCCGCATAAATCAAGCAGAAACGAGTATAAGGCGGCCGCTGCCACAAATCTCGGAGCCTGTCTTGTAGCCCACTGCTTTCAGCTAACCCATCGGCGGCCTTTCTACTTTGCAGCAGTATGTCAGTAGAATACAACGGACGGAGCTTTGTTCTTGGTCTAGCCAAGCCCCTTGATTGCCCGACGTGACTGAACCCGCAGCCTTCCCCACACTGCACGGTACTAATGAGGTGGAGCACAACGCCGGCGCTCCGGCTAAAAACAGCGCGGTTCGGCGGGCCGCCGCTTTTGTACCGAGCTAACCGAGTGTTTGAGTGTATTTTTTCTTTTGTTTGCGCGTTTGTTTGCATGTTTTTCGTAATTCTCGTCGAAAGAGGAATGCGTTTCTTCTGCAGCGTTTTCGTTGTTCATATTACTGTGAGTTCCTCCTCTTGTGCCTTCAGTCCAATCTCGTAGAGTTCCCATCGATTTGTTCGTAAGTGTTTCGGGCAGGCCATTTCCATTTTACTCGAGGTCAAAGCGCCTAGAAAACGACTGAGAAGGAAGTTTGTCTCTTCCAGCTTAAGTGAACGGAATAATCAACGAGAAAGGCCTGTCCACCAGCTCGCTAAATTGTCTTTGTCACCATGACCGCAGTTGCTGGTCTCTATACAGGACCGAATCTAATGGACATCCGAAATAAATAAAGCATGCACAGGTACCGAAATCCAACATTTTCACGTCTCTAAATTACATATGAAAAGAACTCTCAATAGAAGTTGCACTATCAAAAATAAAGAGAATACAAGTTGTATTCTTCAATGAGTGCATTCTGTTTGCGCACGATTTCTCAAATGCCTCCAGATCTCTACATAAGAAGCTACATGGACAGTATTACAGTATAATTTCATAGTGCACACTTGCATAGCAGTTTATGAAATGAGATAAACAGATCTTTGACCTTTCAGCAGTAAATATATTTTGGCCTCTAAATTATATTAAGAAAAAACAAGTCTAAATACAAGCTGTTTGATAAAAACAAATGAAAATATAAGCTGTATTCTTCAATAAATGCGATCTCTTTAGCACATGATTTTTTAGAGGCCTCAGGACCTCTAGATAGGAAGCTGCACTGACAGTGTTACAGTACCATTTCATAGGGCACACTTCCATGGCAATACAACAAACGATGTAAACACTACTTTGACTTTTGCTTTGCCTTGACGGTCCGTTTTTGCCATGGCACGTCTTTATTTTTCTACTCCCTGGTTTGCGACTTCCCCTCGATGCCTTTACTCGTAAGTCCGAGTTGCTGGAGATGTACCGGGATTTTACACACCAATATCTCGACATTATTATGAGGCACACCACAACGAAAGACTCCGTATTAACTTTAACCACTCGGGGTTGTTAAACGTGCAGCTAAACCTATGTACACTCGTCAGAAAGGTTAACACGAACGCTCCGCAGCGTGTCCTGAAACAGTTTAACGCTAGCGCCGCGCAGCTTTGGGTTCTGTTGCCGAGATGTTACCCATGCATGCCGACATACTATCCAAGCATATCGAGGTATTACCTCGGCAACAGCGCGCAGCGCTTCGCGGCAGGCATCAGTCAAAGTACTCCATGTCACACGTCGGAGCGTTCGTGTTAAACTTGCTGACGACTGTACGCACGTGTTTCAGCACTTTGTAACCACCGAAATGCTGCCGCCGTGGCCAGGAATCGAACCCTCTTCCTTGAGCTTAGAAGCGTGACACCTTATCTGCTTAGATATCAGGGCGAGCAAATCGCAGCTTGTTCACCGAATTTACAACCCTTTGCAAGATCTCCTCATTGTCGTTTAAACTTTTTCAATCAATGCCACACATTCCCATAGACGTTAACATTTTTTAAAAATGATTCTGGAGTACAAGAACCTTCATGGCTCAAATGTTTTCTTTATTTCTAAATTTCAAGCCAAGATGGTTGGCCGGTGACAGGAAAATATTGTGCAAGTGCTTCTGCGACCATTGTGCCAGCTGTTCGGGTGTCATTGAGCACAAGAGATCAGTCAAAGTCGATATAGTTTGCTCGCAACTCAGGGTGCATGAACATCAAGGCACAAACTAATTTTGTATTGTCCTCGGCATCATCACGGCCTTCCCAAACATTCTGGGCCCACTTGAACAAGGCTTTACACTTTAAGGAGCCTTATAACACTCTGCATTGTCATAGCCAGAAGCATTTCACGGCTATGATTTTCATTATCTCTATTTTCTGGGAAATTGAGTAGCCAGCGCAGTATAAAAGGGGCAAAGGAGAGAGAGAGAGAATTAAAGAAAACTGAAAGGCAGTGAGGTTTACCAGGCAAGGTCTCGGTTGACTACCCTACATGTGGGGTGGAGAGGGAAGATAATAGATAAGACAGTGGAGAAATAAGAGTAGGAAAAATAAGAAGTGAACACTTAGTCTGAACGCGCAGGTTCTGAACATGCGCTGGGTGTTCACAAACGTTCGTGAAGTCCAGTCGACCTAAAGGAGCAGAATAAGGCTTTCGTGTCTTTGTGGTGTACGAAACCACATGCGAAGGTACCAGGATCTTGTTTCTGCAAAGTGGTCTTGCGTCAGAGCGATGGAGCCTCTGACGCAAGACCATTAAACGGAAAGCCTAACTGCAGTTGTCACACTGACCGTGGTTGCTGGAAACTGAGGTTGATCGTCTGAAGCTAGCTAACAACATGGCGGCACCCATGTCGGCGGTTCTGGGAAGCGTGGTTCCAACGGAAGCGCGTAAACTAGTCTGTTTTAAAAACAGAAACGCTGATACGCGAAACAATCCGGCCGAACAAACAACTCACGTCTCAGTGCCTCACAAGGCGATAACAAACGTATCAAGCAATGGAATGTCTTGGATTTAGCAGCGACCGCTAGATCACTTCGCCCATAGTTACGAGACCAGCCTTTACTTATGCCTAAATATTGACAAAACACTTGAAGCAATACGCTAGGAGACTACAGATGCAAACAGAAAAGATTTGTTTTTAAAAAATACATTTTAATTAGCATATACTTATGAAAAACAGCTAAATATTCGCATTTTTATTCACGAGGCAGAGTGTCACGTGACCTGCTTCTACTCGAAGACCAAGGACAGTTTTCCCGTATAACATGGGCCAGCTACAGGTTGGCGATAACTGCAGTTCTCCCCGGTTAACTGAGGTTAGTCGTAATTGAGGTTAGCGTGTTCGTGTTACTAGGTTATAACCCTCCCGCTAAACCATCTCTCACTGTGCTCGCCTTCTGCGTCACATCCAAATGAATTGCCGGATCAACCTCTCTTGCCTTTTCCTTTACAAATATCGATCTGGCCCGTGCTGTCCCAATCGCCCCGCTGCATATGCCGACCTGTCACACTGTCTTTTCTACTGCCCAAGTGCTCAGCAATCCAGCGCTTACCCTCCCCCCATACCCTTTTCCATCACCACCCCCTGACTCGACTGGATCGGCGCCGAAGGGGAAGAACAGCGCTGACTGGTCGCACAGGTGGTCAAAATGCTCGGCCTCTAAATTTGGATGAAATAAATGTCTATTACTACTACTACTACTACTACTACTACTACTACTACTACTACTACTACTACTACTAAGTTGAGGGAAAATATAATGTACGTCCTCTACAGCTGTGCTCAAGCTACATATACGTGACACTAGGGGTTAACCCTGCAGCATAAGTGGCGCTTTCAGGAATGACGTGCGCTATGTAGTGATGCGGCAAGCGCAGCTGGCGACAACCACGCCACCGCGCACGTGTCCCTTGTCCGGCGTGAGAGCATCGCCGGCTCAGTGTACAGCACTTCTCCCATGTCTCTCCGCAGTACGGGGCTGAATATTGCGAAACGAAGTGGAGGCAAGGGGGAGGCCTCCGACGTCAGTCCCTGGGCCAACAGTTGCGAAACTTGGACGAAGTTTCCGGTTCCAACTTTCCCCGCGAAAAAACGCGGTTCGGTGGTCAGTGAATGGGAATTATCGAACTCGACGGCTCGTGGAAGAGCGGCTGTCATTTTTATTTGTTAAACGCCTTCACAGCTGCTGCAGCGGAGAAGAGTACGCTTCATTCGAAGCCACATACGTAAGCGTGGGCGCGTAGGTGTCTGAAAGACGACGCGGGACGGGAGGAGGCAGGTTCTAAGGAGAAGGCGTGTCTATGTAAGCGACGATCACTGGGCTTTCAATCGGCGGTAACCGGACCCCTTCGGAAATCGATCTTTCAGCAGCTCCGAAGTGGCGGGCGGTCCGACAGGAAACCGAGTATATGTGATCGAATTTACCACGCATCGTTGGCGAGCTATCTGGTCATCGATCTCGTCCCGGCCGCTCGATGGAAGAGCGTGGGATGTCGGTGAAAAGGATGGCCGTGCAAGCAATGTGGACACTTCTTTGGTTCAGCGTGTCAAGGCGTCGTGCTGAAGAAGACTCCGGGGCAACGAGCCGAGCGACCCGCGTAACTCTGCGTTGCTATAGATAGCAGGATGTGAAAACAGGCGTCTTCGTTCTCAGTTATACGGGGTTTCTCAGTACCTCAATTCGAAGTGCCTTCAGACAAGTACAGTCAGACGACGGTCCTGGCAATTTTTTTTTATTTCGAAGAAGCAATATCTCTCGACGCATATCGGTACAGAGCCCAATTTTTCGACGCACTCCTCGGCTTCGGCTTGCATTGAAAAGTGTTAACTGCGAGAAGGTGGATAAATCTGCTAACGTAGTTCGTAACGTTTAAGAAGTTACGACTTTGAGAGCTACCGGAAGGACAGACGAAATTTGTATTCTTCAGCACTTATTTTCGTGCGTCAAACAACAACAGTGGTAATAAAAATATAAGACACTCAATCTTCAAGACAAGCCCTTAACCCCCCCCCCCCCCAAACACACACACCCAAACACACACACACACACACACACACACACACACACACACACAGACACACACACACACACACACACACACACACACACACACACACACACACACACACACACACACACACACACACACACACACACACACACACACACACACACACACACACACACACACACACACACACACACACACACACACACACACACACACACACACACACACATACACACATATGCGGATGCAGCGTGGCTTTCGTGTCTATTGTTTTCGTTTTGTACAAGTGTATCATTATTAGCGCAGAAAACTAACGAGTGAGCTTTACTTTAAAACAAGATGCTAGAAACTGTCGCTCGAAGACATAGCGGGATACGCAGGATCGGTGGGGAAGAGCAAGAATACGTTTGCCTCGTGAGCTTGGCCAAGTTTCTGCCACTGGGATGAGCAAATTAACGAGTGAATAGCAACGAAATGAAACGAGCTGAATTGAACGCATTCATAAGCACCCAGCTCATGGTCAATATCCGACAGTGGATACGAGCCACGGTTCTTTAGGACGACGACATCAGCCCGGAAGGCGTACAAGACCGTTAATACAGCACTGCTTTGGGCTAGTTGGTGCGAGTTCAACAAGTGTTGCGGGTTCATAATGAAGTGAAAAGTGGGGCAGCGCTGGAACGAATACAAGGACGAGAAGACAGGACATGCGCTGTACTCACAACCCCGCTGTTGTGAGTACAGCGCATGTCGTGTCTTCTCGTCCTAGCATTCGTTCCAGCGCTGCCCCCCCTTTTCACTTCATTGTGAACCCCAACCAACTCGCCCACCTTTCTGTGATTCTGAAATGTTGCGGGATTTGTCGCTGCATGGGCGTTATAGAGGAGAGACGTACGGAGGCACAGAGAAACACAACCAGAACTGGTGGGCGCTAACCAGGGCTGGGCAAAGATACTTTGAAATTGTATCGCGATACGATACAAGATACTCGGGCAAGAAGTATTGGAGATACAGATACAAGATACTTCCGGAATGAATGTATCCGATACGATACTTCCCAATTGTATCTTAAGATACTTCGATACATTTGTAAATTTGCTATTATAGATGTATATAATGACGCTGCAAATGCCTATGTACAGATGTGTTTGCTTGAGCATGTCTTAACTGCGACCAACTTTGTTTATTTTAATGAAATATCTATTTGAATCATGAAAGTTATGTCTTTCTTGCTCAATGTATATTAGTTTCATTCTGAAACAAGTTATTGGCATTTGTTTACTTGAAAGTTCTTCATAAGCTGTGGTATCAGTACTTTTTACTTGACACTTTTGTAATTTATGGGTGTCGCTGCTCTACTTGGCGATCAGCCAGCGGGTTGCCGTCAATTGTAAGAACTTCAATAAGAAGCCTCCACAAGACGGCACAAATACCGGTGCAGAATCTTGCCTTGTCCGTAAGCGCATTACCGCTTTCGTAGTACTGAATCACCCGACAGTCTTAAAGGAGCAATAACGATGGTAGCGATATATATATATATATATATATATATATATATATATATATATATATATATATATATATATATATATATATATATATTTTGTGAATCAGCATGTGAAGACGATAACTACCGAGTGCGATCACAGTTCATTGAGGACATAAAACTGCAGGGATTTTTCATATCCTACCTATCAACTTGCGTAAATTGTTCGTTAGGAACATATTCACTAACGTGTAGACTTTTACCATATCGTCTCCGAGAGAACTTGTGCCGTCCAGAATACTCTACGCGGGAAAAAAAGCGTCGCAGGATATCACTGCTATCCAGACTATTGCAACTTCTAGCTTGCTTACCTGCTTTTTTTGTAACACACACACAAAAAAAAGAAAAAGACTTTACAGGGACCTAAAAAAAGGAAAGCGAATATACCTAAGTCAAATACCAAGACAGTTCCTCAATAAAAAGTGACAGTGGATAGGTATACAGGGTGTTTCACACAAGTACAACCAATTATTTTTAAAAAGCAAGCGTTTAACCGCGACTCAATGAAATCAATCGTCATATGGTTTACCGTCATGTGGCACCTCGTTATGGTATTTTTACATTACGCTTTGTTCGTTGATTAACAATGGCCAATTATGCGACATTTTTAATATTTACTTTTCAGCAGAGTGCACTTCGTCACATCGTAGAACGCATTTAAGAACGACCAAAGCAATTATTTTTGGCGACGTACATGCTGCAGGGTGAATATTTTCTGGCTTTTAAAGCAAACCCGTGAAATATCAAATAAAACAACGTGATTGCGCTCATGCGCTATCATACTTCAGCGCTCTTTTTAAACGTGCTTCGAGCGAAACAACCGGCACGCGGACCGTCAGCCTGTCGCTTCGCATGGACGATGGTGTTTCTTTGCCGTGTGTGGCGGTCAGAAATGTTGAAGCTCTGTGGAGCCGATGCCTAAGCCGCGGCCACTGATTTCGTCGTGGTCCATTTGCCGGTTGTTTAACTCGAAGCACGTCTGAGAACCCTGCAGCACAATAGAACAGGAGAGCAACAATGTGGTCATGTATTTCTCCGGCTTTCTTTAAACGCCGGAAAAATCCCTACGTAGCATGTACCTTTAAAAAAAAAGAGATCTGTCGTTTTAGAATGCCCTCTAAAACGTAACGAAACGCTCAGTACCCCAAAGTGAATAGCAGAATTGTTAAATCATTCATATTAGTTAAGAAATTAAGTGCAATGTAAAAAAATACCCTAATGAGAGCAACATGGCGGTAAACCCCATCGTTGGTTTTATTAAGTTGAGGTTAGGCACTTTTTCGCAAATATTTGGTTCCAGTTAGGTGACACCATTTATAAACCCGATACAGGCGACACCCCTAAAAGCTACGAATGTAGAGCATGATGTATCGTCAACTTAGGTGTTAATGTCAGACAATAGAAAACCCACTGCCCACGGGAAAATACCATTAAAGGGCTCCTGGGGACGCCCATGAGAAAACCGGAGTACTTGGTATTATGTTTCTCAAGTCCCCTTCGTAAACTCATTTGTTATTGTTATTGTAATTACGATTATTATAACGTAAACTCAATTCGCAGTTTTATTAAATAGTGAGCATAATTTTTGTTCCTGTAAGCACTAGGCACGCTCATATTATCTTTCCTTTGCCCTCAACATCGCCCGAACAGTAAACTCACATGGAATGTAGATATGTCAATAGTAGCAATGACAATTCCAACAATTAAAAATAAGAATAAATAAGAGAAGGACTAGAAAAAAAGGAACAGAGGAGGATGTTACAAAATACATATTACACTTAACAAATGGGGAAAAAAACTGCACAGAGATCTAGATAATCTGTGGGATGCAAATGGAAGAGAGCAAAGAGAGCACTTGTGCTACAATCAAGCTATCATTAAAAAACTTCTTGCATAATTGAGCACGAAGAACAAAGATACAGTACGCCAAATATCATCTCTTACGTCAATGTTTGTTCTATTGTAGTTAGCATCGACACTGGCGGTGCGACGGTTGTTAGAATCTAATTTGCATATAAGTCAATCTGATAGTGCAAGTCAAGCTTACATTGAAGATCTGTCAAATATCTGTGTGAAAGCAGTGAGACGCAAAGCAACCCCATTCTTGCATTCTTGAGACTTTGCAACGAAGGACCAAGCAAGACAAACTTCGATAACAACACTAGAGCCACATCTGAATTTGAGCGGAAGACGCCACACGCATCGGACTAGGAGCTCAGTATCGTGGCTACAAACAAGGTTCATGGCACCGACACAGCTAAAAAGGAAGAAAACATCGAGAAACAAAAGGTGGGCTGCACGTAGACGTTCGCGCGCTTGTTTTTGTCGAGATGGCTCAAGCACCATCACGTGACTCTGTTCCACCAAGAGAGACGCATATAGACCTTATTTCCTATGCTCACTGGAACACTTCTGGCGGAAAGACGAAGGGAATGCAACTGTCGTCACCTTTATTGAGGTGGCTTAGTGGCAGCAGTGTCAAGCGTGAGAAGCAGAGTTCAGCCAACGTTTGTTGTTTCACAGGGTGGCGTTTCTGAAGCAGTATCTTGTATCTTAAGATACACGATACATTACTGAATGTATCGGAAATACAGATACATAAGATACTCGTTTTGCGAGATGTATCGCGATACAGATACAAGATACCCAACGAGTATCTAAGATAGTATCTAAGATACATGTATCTTCGATACTGCCCAGCCCTGGCGCTAACTATCAACTGTTAATCTTTCGTGAGGCGCCACCTGGGGCTTGCCTTAAGAAAACTTTAAAGTCGTTAAGCAAAGTTGAAATAGAATTCTTAAACGACACGTTCCGGCCCTTTAAAAAAAAAAAGAGCACCAGGCGTGCGCGGAACGCGCAGCACAGGCACAGCG